>JAANYP010004822.1:0-43581 GCA_020465985.1 Centrapalus pauciflorus | reverse complement strand
AATTGTAGAAAAAGAGGCGGAGGAGAAGCGACTTGAGGATATTCCAGTGGTTTGTGACTATCCGAAGGTCTTCCCGGAAGATTGCCTGGACTTCCGCCAACTAGACAAGTAGAGTTCCAAATCGATTTGGTGCCGGGAGCTGCACCGATCGCAAGAGCCCCATATAGACTCGCCCCTTCTGAGATGCAAGAGCTATCCAATCAATTACAAGAGTTGATGGATAAAGGATTCATTCGACCAAGTTCCTCCCCTTGGGGAGCTCCGGTCTTGTTCGTGAAAAAGAAAGACGGATCCTTCAGAATGTGCATAGACTACCGAGAGCTAAACAAGTTAACGGTAAAGAACCGCTACCCTCTCCCCAGAATTGATGACCTGTTTGACCAACTACAAGGATCTAGTTTCTACTCTAAGATTGATCTGCGATCCGGTTATCATCAAGTAAAGGTTCGGTAAGAAGACATACCCAAGACAGCATTCAGAACTCGTTATGGACATTACGAATTCCAGGTAATGCCATTCGGTTTGACTAACGCACCAGCCGTATTCATGGACCTCATGAATCGTGTGTGTAAACCGTATCTGGACAAATTTGTGATAGTGTTCATAGACGATATTCTCATCTATTCCAAAAATAAGGAAGAACATGAACAACATCTCAAGTTGATCTTGGAGTTGCTAGAAAAGGAACAGTTATACGCGAAATTTTCAAAATGTGAATTTTGGTTGCGAGAAGTTAAATTCCTTGGACATGTGATCAACAGCCAGGGAATCCAAGTTGATCCATCAAAAATCGAGGCCATAAAGAACTGGGCGACTCCTAGAACCCCCACGGAAATCCGCCAATTTCTAGGACTTGCCGGTTATTATAGGCGATTTATCGAAAACTTATCAAAGATAGCGGGTTCCTTAACGGAATTGACTCGAAAGGATGTGAAGTATATCTGGGGTGAAGAGCAAGAAAAGGCGTTTCAGCAGTTAAAGCAAAGGTTGTGTAGTGCACCAATTCTGTCCTTACCTGAAGGGATTGAAAATTTTGTGGTCTACTGTGATGCCTCACACAATGGATTAGGTTGTGTGCTCATGCAAAGGGATAGAGTCATTGCTTACGCATCACGGCAGCTCAAAATTCACGAGGTGAATTATACGACTCATGACTTGGAGCTTGGAGCAGTGGTGTTTGCTCTCAAAATATGGAGGCACTACCTGTATTGAACTAAATGCACAGTATTCACAGACCATAAGAGCCTTCAGCATATTCTGAACCAGAAAGAGTTAAACATGAGGCAACGTCGTTGGGTTGAACTACTTAGTGACTATGACTGCGAAATTCGTTATCATCCGGGGAAGGCGAATGTCGTAGCTGATGCCCTGAGCCGAAAGGAACGGGTTAAACCCTTGAGAGTCCGAGCTTTGGTCATGACTATACAGTCAAACCTAAACTCTCAAGTCCGCGAGGCACAAGAAGAAGCAGTAAAGGAGGGTAATATACTGGATGAAGCCTTGAGAGGGATGGATAAGCAGTTCGAAATCAAGCCGGATGGATGTCGACACTTCATGGGCAGAATTTGGTTACCAAAATTCGGAGGAGTAAGAAAGCTGGTCATGGATGAAGGGCATAAGACAAGATATGCTATTCATCCAGGGGCAGATAAAATGTATCGCGACTTGAAAGGAATGTACTGGTGGCCAAATATGAAGGCTGACATTGCTACCTACGTCAGCAAGTGCTTAACATGTTTGAAGGTTAAAGCTGAGGACCAAAAACCATCAGGATTGCTAGTTCAACCAGAAATACCCCAGTGGAAGTGGGAAAACATCACCATGGATTTCATCACCAAGTTGCCAAAGACGTCTGGAGGTTATGACACTATTTGGGTGATTGTGGATCGGCTTACCAAAACCGCACATTTCCTGCCCATTAAGGAGACTGATAAGATGGATAAGTTAACACGAATCTATCTTAAAGAAGTCGTCTCAAGGCATGTAGTGCCAGTATCAATTATATCAGACAGAGACAGCCGGTTCACATCAAGATTTTGGCAGTCATTGCAAGAAGCACTGGGTACACGCCTAGATATGAGCCCAGCCTATCACCCACAAACGGATGGTCAGAGTGAAAGGACGATTCAGACGCTGGAAGACATGTTAAGGGCATGTGTCATCGATTTTGGCAAAAGTTGGGACAGACACCTGCCATTAGTCGAGTTTTCCTATAACAACAGCTATCACTCAAGCATTAAGACCGCCCCATTCGAGGCACTCTATGGGCGAAAGTGTCGATCACCTCTTTGTTGGGCTGAAGTAGGAGATAGTCAGATTACTGGACCGGAAATCATCCAGGAGACTACAGAAAAGATAGCCCAGATTCGTAACCGGTTAAAAATCGCGCGGGATCGGCAGAAAAGTTATGCAGACATTCGACGGAAGGATTTGGAGTTCCAAGAGGGAGATCAAGTAATGTTAAAAGTCTCGCCTTGGAAAGGGCGTAATCCGTTTTGGGAAACGAGGAAAACTCAATCCTCGTTATATCGGACCATTCAAGATCACCAAAAGAATTGGCCCGGTAGCTTACCGACTCGACCTGCCCCCAGAGCTTAATAACTTTCATAATACCTTCCACGTGTCCAATCTTAAGAAGTGTCTGGCTGATGAATCACTCGTTATACCCATGGACGAGCTGGAGTTAGACGATAAGTTGAACTTCATTGAGCAACCTGTAGAAATAATGGACCGCGAAGTCAAGAAACTAAAGCACAGCCGGATCCCGATAATAAAAGTCAGATGGAACTCTAAGCGAGGTCCTGAGTTTACGTGGGAACGCGAGGATCAGTTCCGGGAAAAATACCCTCACCTGTTCTCAGATATTCAAGTAGTGGAGAACACGAGCTAATTTCGGGACGAAATTCCCTTAACAGGGGGAGACTGTAACATCCGGCACTGAACCAGGTTAGCAACAAAACCCTAATCCACATTTAATAGTCAATTATAGTCTAATCAGTGGTCATTAGAAATTAATCAAGTGATTAACAAGGTTTATTAGAAAATTCAACTCAATTAGAATCAAATTCATCAGTGCGATGAATCGGAAAATCAATTAATCCGATCGATTTACGATATGAGGGATTAATTCAACTAAGTACATAATTAAATTATGATTAGTGACACTAATCATACACTAATACAATTACTTAACATTAATTATGCAAGACTAAAACAATTCATTAAAACAATGCATTCAAAAGTATTTATGAATTTACAAGAAAAGGGAAATACAAGAATACATTCTAAATACTTTTATACAAAAAAAAAATATATAAATACATGAAAATAATCCATAAAAATCTGGTCATAGGGTAGTACTACCCAAGATTTGATTTCAATTTTTTATTTCCCAACTCCATAACCTTTCATAATCAAATCTTTCACACCCCATTCTCCTTTCATTTCAACATGATCTTACACTCCACCTCCATTTGAAAGACCAAGACTTTGCCTATAAATAGAGGGCTTCCTTTTCATTATTTTCACACCAAAATATCTCTTTCTCTCCTCTCAAAACCGGATCCCACACACACACACACTACAAACATTTTCATTCAAGTGTTCTTGGTGAAATTCAAGTGTTCTTGGTGAACTTCAAGTGTTCTTGGTTCAAATCTTGCAAGAGTTCCAACTTCTTCTCAATTTCATACTCCAAATACATCAAAGTAAGTAAATACTAACTTATTTCATCATATATTTATGTTTATATAAGTCTTGCATAATATATATAATCACCAACAACAACAAGTTTCATAAAAACTCAAGTTTATAAGTTTCTAGTTTTATTTTTAAGTTGTTTCTTTAAATGTGTTTATGAATATATGAACACATTATAAAAGTGTTAATATTATGAAAACATGTGATATATATGTGTTTTTATAACTATTATGACTTTTATACAAGTAGTCTTTGAATAAACAACAAGAATCATAAGTTGTTTCAAGTTTATAAACTACGGAATTTCGGCAGAATATTTGTATCGACTTTGAAAAATCATAACTAATTCATAACTCAACGAAATGAGTTGATTCTTGTCTCAAAAGTTAGATCTATGTCTTAACTATAGATCTGCAATTTTTCATAATTTATTTTGAAGTTTAAGACCTCCAGAAATTATTTGAGAAACCGAAAGTTTGACAGCTCAAAAATGGCCAACATAGCGTTTTTAACGAGATTTTTCACCAACCTAAACAACTCGGAAAATGGCCGTTCTTGATTCTAAAAATCCTTTGTATATAGTAGTTTAATTTCCTAGAAAACCAAAGTCTAAAACATTTTGGAGCTTGGTCAAAGACAGCCTCAAAGTAGGCCGAAAAACCTCCGAAAAAGCTGGAATATTATATTTATATATATATATAAACTTGACGTTTTAAGCAAATCTTATTTTTAAACTTGTAATGTTGGGTGATTTAAGACATAAAAATCTATAAATATACATATTATCATATATTAGTAACATTAAGTCCTTATTATCATTTAGGACTCGGTTAACCATCTCCGGTTTCATCACCCATCAAACTACGCAAACTTGCATTTTGCGCATATTTCTCCATCACAAGTTCGGTGAGTCTTCATAGCCCCTATTTTTCACTATCTATTGGGGTGGAAATACATGCACTGTTTTTCATATGGACATCAAAACTGTTTATTTCTTATATGTATTACATGTTCGGATTCCATCAGCCCTTATATCATGAACCGTTAATTGCATTTATTTGTAAGCGCGAGTATATTGTGGGTAGATCTATTGGGAGTCATGTCCCCCATTCGTGTTAGCTCGGTTCGGCTAACAGCGAGTGCATATATATTCAACACACGGTATTACGTATGGGAATACTGCACAGGGCAAACTCATTCTAATTAAGCTTCGGTTGCATGATGGTTTATGTAATACATACACGGAATTTATGATTTTATAAATTCAACTCATCTGATAATGTCCATACAACTGGTCTTTTCGCGTAAACCTATGAGCTCACCAACAATTTTTGTTGACGTATTTTAGCATGTATTTTCAGGTAATTAAGGCAAGTATGCCTTCAGAAGTAACCACTTTCAGGCTTCCGCACTTAAGGAGTCGCATTCTTTTTCAAACCGTCGGGGATTTATTTGCATTATTTTGGATAATTTAATTATGTATTCAAATCTCTGTACCTTGCGAACTACTCTTTATTATTTACGGGTTATGTAAAATATTTCTACCTTTTAAAGTTATATCGATGTATTTCTTTGAAAACGTCCATATAGTGGTCGTTCATTATGATTATGGTCATGCTTCCGCACTCGTCACGCCTCGCTGCCAACCGGGGTAGCAGGGTGTGACAGAAATGATAAGTTTTAGAGATAAAGGAAGTTGCTGAAGATTTTCTGAAGTTTGATAGAAGAGACTACTGAAAGAAGATTGAATATTGTCAATATATTTCAAGCAGTGGTTGAGATTTCGAAGATCTGTTTGTTTTTAAAAATCAAGGGAGAGAATTAAATAAAGTTCATGATTCAGGGGGAGAGTGTTTTTAACTAAGAAGAAAAGATCAAAGAAGATGAGATATGAAGATTAGAGAGATATAGATAAAGCTTAGAAATAGAGAAAAAAAAAATTTAAAGGTCATTAAAGATTAAATTTCTGAAGACTGAAGATTATTAGATGTTTAGTTTCTAATTGTACTTTATATTGTTAATGTAAAGGTCCTTGTGTTGTATTGTTTATGTATAGTTGTTTTTCACCTCTAAGTGGGAGATTGTTAGGTATAAATAATAGGGGTGAAAACAACAATAAATAGTAGTTTAAGGACTTATAGTGCAATTATGTGATAGTTAGGAAATGAGTATAAAAGGAAAATTATAAGGGGGCATTTTGTTCGTAGATTTTTTTTCTCTGGGATTTGTATTTTTTTTTCAAAGGATTTGCATTATGCAGCATTTGTATTTGTTAGGATTTTGTCAAAGAATCTGCATTATCTTATAGAAAAAATTTGCTAATCTAAAGAATGCAAGGTAACTGAGATTTAAAATCCTAGGGGGAGGATGGGTTTTTTAATCACAAAGAAGGAAGGGAATAATGAAATCCTGAGATTTTAAAACCTTACTGAAATCTGTGAACCAAAAACAGGATTTTAAATGCAAATCCTAGTGAATTCGCGAACCAAACGCCCCCTAAGGGAATTTTCCATTCAATGTTTTGTAAATCTTTCATTTTCAAGTGTGCTTAAAAGCTGTAATTTGAGAGAATTCATTCAATTCAATGCAATATTCATTTCAAATGTCTATGATTCACCCAGATCCATTAAGGTACAAATGTGGTGAAGTAGATACTATCACTGACATAGATTTCGGAGGAATGGTGTTCAATGAATTCAAAGAGTTTTTTTGTATGTATATTACTTATATGCTCTATTACATATCTGATAGGTGTTGCTCAAGGTTGGAAAGATGGGTGTAGGAGAGTTATAGGGTTGGATGGATGTTTTTTGAAAGGAAGGGTTAAAGGTGAGTTATTACATGCAGTAGGGAGAGATGCAAATAACCAGGTGTACCCAATAGCCTGGGCAGTTGTTGGTGTTGAAAACATGTAAATTGGGGTTGGTTTTTGTCTGAACTTCATAATGACTTCAATCTAGCAAATGGTTTGCATACAACTATAATTTCAGACCGACATAAGGTAACAATATATGTATTTCAGAATTTGAATCTAGCAAATGTTCATTTCACATTGAAACACCAATTTTGAATGCTTTTTGTAACTATACAGGGACTAATACAAGTTGTTCAAGAATGGTTACCTCATGCAGAACACAGGTAGTGTGCAAGGCACATATATGCTACTTCAAAAAGAAATTCTCTGGTCTATACTACAAAAACTTATTTTGGACTGCAGCTACAACATCAAACTCATCAAAGTTTGAAGAAGTAATGAGGTTGTAACATCCGACCTTAAACCATGTTAGCAACTATGACCTAATCAGTATTTACTAGCCAATTATAACCTAATCAGTGGTCATTAGCAATTAATCAAACTGATTAACAATGTTCATAAGGAAATTCAACTCAATTAGAATCAAATTCATCTGTGCGATGAATCGGAAAATCAATTAATCCGATGATTTACGGTATGATGGATTAATTCAACTAAGTACATAATTAAATTATGATTAGTGACACTAATCATACACTAATACACTTACTTAACATTAATTGTGCAAGACTAAAACAATTATTTAAAACAATGCATCCAAAAGTATTTATTAAATTACAAATAAATGGAAATACAAGAATACATTTCTAAATACATTTATACAAAAAAAAAAACGAAAATACATCAATAGTACCCCTTAGAGGCCGGCCATAGGAGGGTACATGTAGCCCTTGACTTTCAATTTTTTTAATATCAAACCCCATAACACATCACCATCATATCTCTTCTTTCTTTCATTTCACAATATCTCACACTCAACCGCCATATCCTTCATCATTTCACCATCTTTTCAAGATTCAATTTCTCTATAAATAGAGACCTCAATTCCTCATTCACTTTACACCTTGCAAAGCAAAAATCCTCTCCTTTCTTCCCTTGAAAATCCGGCCAACCCACCCAAGAACACCAAAAATTTGCAACTTTCATTCCTTCAAGTTTTTCAAGAAACTCTTGTGCAACTAAGTTCAAGGATACAACTTCTACTCATTTTTATTATTCTACCACATCAAAGTAAGTAAAAACTAACTCATAACATCTTGTATTTATGTTTATATAAGTCTTTAATAATATATATAATCACCAACAACAACAAGTTTCATAAAAACTCAAGTTTATAAATCACTAGTTTTGTTTTTAAGTTGTTTTCTTCAAATGTGTTTATAAAAATATAAACACATCATGTAAGTGTAAATATTAGGAAACAAGTTATATAAATGTGTTTTATAATTTTTATACAAGTAGTTTTTGAATAAACAACAAGAATCACAAGTTATTTCAAGTTTATGAAATACGGAATTTCGGCAGAAATGTTGCATCAAATTTGAAAAATCATAATTAATTCAAAACTTAATGAAATGAGTTGATTCTTGTCTCAAAAGTTAGATCTATGTCTTAACTAAATATCTGGAAGTTTTCATAATTTATTATGGAGTTTAGAACCCCCAGATATTAACTGGGAACCCGAAAGTTTGACAACTCAAAAATGGCCAACATAGGGTTTTTAACGAGCTTTTTCCCTAACCTAAACACCTCGAAAAATGGTCGTTCTTGACTTTAAAAATTCTTTGTACATAGTAGTTTAATGTCTAAGAAAACCAAAGCCTAAATCATTTTGGAGCTTGGTCAAAAACAGCCTCAAAGTAGGCCGAAAAACCTTCAAAAAGCTGGAAAATTATATATATATATTATAAACTTGACGTTTTAAGTGGGTTTTATTTATAAACTTGTAATGTTGGGTGATTTAAGACATAAAAACCTTTATATATATACATATTATCATATATGGGAGATTATTAAGTCCCTTATATCATTTAGGGCTTGGTTAATCACATCCGGATCATCACTCATCTATCAACGCAAACTTGCATTTTACGAACATATTTTGCTATCACACCCTCGGTGAGTCTTCATAGCCCCTATTTTCATAATGTTATGTTTTGGGGTTGAAAGACATGCTACGTTTTCATATGGACACGGGAACTACTTCATTTCTATTATGTATTACACATGTGGTTCCATCAGCCCTCAAATCATGAACCGTTAGTTACATTTATTTGTAAGCGCGAATATATTGTGGATAGATCTATCGGGAGTCATGTCCCCCATTTGGGTTAGTCTTACCGGCTAACGGCAGAATGCATATATATTTAACATTACAGTATTACGTATGGGAATACTGCACAGGGCAAACTCATAATTAAATTTCGGTTGCATGATGGTTTTTATGTAATACATAACATGGAATTTATGATTTTATAAATTCAAACTCAACTGTTGATGTCCATACAAGTCATATTTACGTGTAAACCTATGAGCTCACCAACAATTTTGTTGACGTATTTTAGCATGTATTTTCAGGAAATTAAGGCAAGTGCATAGCACCGGAAGTAATTTCAAGGCTTCCGTACATATGGCGTCGCATTAATTTTCAAACTCTCGGAGATTTATTTGCATTATTTTGGTCAATTTAATTATGTATTTAAATCTCTGTAATTTGCGAACTACTTATGCTTTATGTCAGTCATGTAAAACAATATTTATGTTTGAAGTCAAATCGATGTATTATTGAAAACGTCCATATAGTGGTCGTTCACTTGATTATGGATACGCTTCTGTGACGTCACGCTTCGTTGCCAACCAGGGTAACGGGGTGTGACAGACGTAAATTCATTACAAAAACTTGTTTTGGACTACATGTACAGCATTTTTGCACACATAAACTAACAAGGAGTTAGACAATGATGCATATAATCATTTGGTAGAGAGGAATCCTATTACATGGAGAAGAGCCTATTTTGAAATCGATAGAGGTCAGCAATAGAGAATGGTATCTCTGAAAGTTTAAATGCTGCAATACTCGGTGCTAGAAGCAAACCCATCATATCAATGCTTGAAAGCATTAGGATATATGTAATGAAGAGGATCCAAAAGATGAGAGCCTGTGCTGAAAATCTAGATGATGAATAACACCTTCCATCAAAAAGCATATTGAATTATTTAAGAAAAAACAAAGGTGAATATCATTTTATGACCAAACATGTTGCATATCAAATAACACCTAATGATAATTCTATGTGTGCAGGATTTGGATAGTCTATCCTAGTGGATACATGGTGTTTGAAGTAAAGAATAGAGAGAGGAAGGTCTCACTGTAAACCTGGATATGACCAAGTGTAGCTGCAGAATGTGGGAAATAAGTGGTATCCCCTGTGTACATTCAATGACAGCATACTCACACCTAAACAAAGATCCAATTCCAGGTGTTAATTAGTCCTTGGTACATCAAATATATGTGGCTAAACACTTACTCATACTCCATTAGGCCGATGAATGGAAGTCTTATGTGGCCACCATCTAGTGAGAAACCTCTATTGCCACCCATGGATAGAAGGTTACTAGGCGGGTCTAAAAAGAAAAGGAAGAGAGACCAAACTGAGGATGATGGAAAAGAGACCTTAGGTAGGGTAGGAAGAATAATGACATGTACAAACTGTCTTCAACCTAGTCATAACAACAAAATCTGTAAAAACCCAAGCAAGTCACCATCTGCTAAGTAACAAAAAAATAGAGGAAGGAAGTCAAAGAATGAAGAAGTTGGCCAATCAGAGCCTACTGTTCTTCCTCATTCACAACCACAAGTGGCTGTTGTTCTTCCTCATTCACAACCACAAGTGGCTGCAGTTCCAACTCAATCAAGCCAAACAATAGCTACAAAGAAAGTCACTAAGACAACAAAGTTGAGGAAGAAATCAGAAAGAATTATCAAAATGCAACTTGGTAAGAAAGTGGAAACTGACAAGCATGAAACTGGTTTAAGTGAAGACAAACCATGGACTATGGATTAAATGTCCTTTGTATTTTGTTTTGTATGACCAAGACTTATGTAATGTCCATTGTCTTTTGTTTTGTAATGGTTCAAAACTTGCTTTTCACTGCCTTTTGTATTGACCAAGACTTATTCTCTTTTGTTTTGTAATGGTCTAACACTTATGACAGTGACTTCTTTTTGTAATGACAAACCATTGGTAGTGTGCATCACATGCTTTCACAGACTTATTTATTTAACATTGCATAAACATTAACTTTTCATTGATAACATTTGGCAGTGTGCCTACAACTTTTCATTGATAACCATTGGCAGTTTGCCTACAACAAAACCCAACATGTAACAATTCAATTCTTTGAGAAATACATTAACATTGCACAACAAATCATGCGTATACAACATTTCTATAAAAACAATAGTTGCCTTCTTCTCTTTTAATTTCGTCTTCAAATTCTTGACTTCTTCATCTTTCATCTTCTTGGTCAATTCAAGCTGCTCCTCAAGATTTTTCACCATACAATCAGTATATTTATCAACAGATGAGGCACCTTTTTCATATTCCTTCATTTTCTTCTTCATTTCAAACATGGTGGATATGTACCATACTAGCATGTATTTGGAAGTTTTGGGAAAAGCTAGATGAAAATATTACACTTCTTGCCCAATTCCTGATGTTTTAATAAAAGTAATTAGCAATTTTAAGGTGTAAAATCGATGAAAGCTGAAGATGGAGAAACTCATACCAACGAGTTAGGGCAATTCGGAAATGTTCTTCCTGGGTGTTTGTACGTCCAAGAGTAACCAAGCTTGAGAGGAATGTTGCAATCACACAGCTTTCTAGTATCAGCTGATGACCTGCACCAGTTGAGCGATGAAGACGAAGACATCACAGCTCGAAGGATGAAGACGGTGAAGACGATGGCAGCAACTCCTTCGTACAACTTTATTTACTTTCGATTTGGGGGTATATACATGAACAAATGATATAGTGTCCACACAATGAGCTGATTCAGGTTAATATACTGCCACATAAGCTTAATGAACTTCCACGTATGCAATCACCGCCAACCCAGCCCAAAAACAGGTGTCATGTACCATATCGACAGGTCATATATGAGTACAAGTACCAAGAGGGTAAAAAAAACGAGATTAGTCATTTCGATAATTTTAGTAAAGTATCTGACATTTGTACGACTTTTGCCCTTAATATTTTAGTAAGTTCACCATGTAGAAATATAATAAGAATGTTTATATCAATTAACTAACATTACTACATCATATATCATTAAAATAAGCATAAATATTAACCATATTAGTTAATTAGTATTTTAACATCATAAATTATATATATATATATATATATATATATATATATATATATATATATATATATATATATATATATATATATATATATATATATATATATATATACATAAAGTAGAAAAATGATTCCATGTAAATATAAATAAAAAAAGTTTTATAACGTAGGACATAACATCAAATTAAAAAAAAACTCAATCTATATATTATAATACAGCAAAACAATTTATGTCATGTGTCGCTTCCACGATGCACGAAAATTTCATTTTTCCGCCTCTTTTTCCTAATTTATCACCTTAACTTAATTACATTAAAATTTGAATTTAATTTTTTCTCATTAATGAATTAATATTAAATTAGATATTCCAACATATTAAATTAATGCTTACCGAAAATAAATATGTATCATTATTATCCTTAATGATCATATTTTAATTAAATTATAAAAATTTATATTTACATGTAGAAGTGTAGTAAATAAAGTAAAATTTTATGTTAATTATTTTGCTTACAAAATTTAAAATTTAATGTTGGTACACCCTGTGTGACGATAGCAGTCTAAGTGATCCAACATTATGGTTTAGCAAGTATTAGATATATATGTTTATATATGGTTGATAATTATTATTGGTTGTGTGTTTGAAGTTGATGTAACATACTACAAGAAGTTCAAACATAAAGATCAAAGATAAATCAATCATAAAGGTAAAAACATATGTTTCAATACTAAGTGGAGTATGTGAAAAAGTAGATTTGAAATGTCTAAGGACCAAGATTCGAATCTAGGTCAGATTCGAACGGATCAGTTAGACAGATTCGAATATGCTTACTTAGGCAGATTCGAGAGTGTCAGTAAGGACAAACTCGAATGGGCCTTGGGCCGGATTCGAGTTTGGCCCATGACAGGCTCGAATTAGCCTCTATAATTAGGGATAGACTCGAAATATTATCAGACTTTTTGCAGAGTTCGAGAGTGATTAAGCAGAAAGCGATTTCGAGTTTATCATCAATGTCAGTGTTGTATCGGAGAGAATCTTCTAGTAGGTGCGTTCTTGAGTAGTTCGTGCAGCTCGTTGATAGTCTCCGTGTTTCTGGTGAGTGTTGTTACCGTCTACCCGTTAACGAGGATTCCGCACTCGTTGACGGTTCCGCGTCTAGATAGATCTGTGTTAGGTAGACCTTACATTTAACTTCGATAACAGAAGTTAAGAATTAGATAATAAAACTTCAGTTGTGAATATCATAAATTTGATTATTGATTTTCTGAGATTCCATTTTTATATTTTCTTCATTTTCAAAATATATATACGCATTCACGTAATGGAAGTTTTTATTTCTTACATTGATATTTCATATTTGAAGTTAATAAAAATTAAAAAAAAAAACATTCTTTTGCAAAAAAACATATTATGTGTTTATAATAATATAATATAATAATACTTTTTATATAATATCAAGCAACTAAGTAGCTTTCAATTTTTTATTATTAATTTTATACAAATTTTATAATAATTTATTAAAATATAAAAGTTTATGTATTTTCTAAACCAACCCATGTAATACATGGGTCTCAAATCTATATGTCTATATATTGTAATAAAGCAAAACAATTCATGACATATGTCACTTCTACAATGAAAGAAAATTTTATTTTCTCATATCTTTTTCTAAATTTAACACCTTAACTTAATTGCATTACATTTTGATTTTATTTTTTTTCATTTATTTAGTAATAAATTAGATCTTGTAACATATTAAATTAATGTTTACCTAAAGTAAACATATATCATTATTATCCATAATAATCATAATTAGATCCAACTGTAGAAACTTGAATTAGTTGTGGAAATTATTATTATTATCTATATATCATAAATGAAAACATCAAATGTAATGTGTCACCTCTACGTTTCACCCAAAAAGATAATTACAACTTATTATAAAAAAATAATATATAAATACAATCTATTTTTTAATCTATAAATAATAAAAGACAAACAAAATTATTACTTTTGTATCTTTTTATTTTTAGTTATATACATTTTATATAAATAAATTTAATCAATAATATCCACATAATGATAATTCTATGTATGCAGGAGTTGGATAGTCTATCCTGTCACACCCTGTTACCCCGGTTGGCAACGAAGCGTGACGTCGCGGAAGTGTAACCATAATCATAATGAACGACCACTATATGGACGTTTTCAAAAAAATACATCGATAAAACTTTAAAGTATAGTAGCGTTATACATAGCCTAATATGAAAAAGAAGAAGTTCGCACAATACAGAGATTTAAGTACATAATTAAAGTATTCAAAATAATGCAGCTAAACCTCCGGTAGTTTCGAAAATGCATGCGACTCCTTAGGTGCGGAAGCTTGAAAAATAGATCTGAAGGCACACTTGCCTTAATTTACTGAAAATACACGCTAAAATACGTCAACAAAAATTGTTGGTGAGCTCATAGGTTTACACGTAAATCTGACTTGTATGGACAACAACAGTTAAGTTTGAATTTATAAAATCATAAATTCCATGTTATGTATTACATATAAACTATCATGCAACCGAAGCTTAATTAAATGAGTTTGCCCTGTGCAGTATTCCCATACGTAATACCGTGTGTTAAATATTGTAACAACTGGCCTAAAAATACAAGGTATGAAATTCGAAAGTTAAAACAATGTAAAACTCGAATGATGAAGTAATAAAACTCGAATGAAGTTATATGAATCTCGAATCATATAGTAGTAAACTCGAATGATATTACATAAAACTCGAATCATGTGAGTATAAACTCGAATAGCACTTTGGTGGAACTCGAATAAAGAAAAGATTAAACTCGAATAATTAAACAAAGAAACACGATTAAAGAGGCATAAAACTCGGATAACAAAGGCATAAAACTCGGATAACAAAGACATGAAACTCGGATAACAAAGGCTTGAAACTCGAATGTCAAAGGCATGAAACTCGAATATAATTATATAAATCTCGATTGACATTGCAACAAACTCGATTCACACTTGAATCGAGTTTAACAATCCAGAAAATTTTTCTAAGTATGTATATACATATGCAGTAATAATAAATGCGGCCACCTTTGTCATGCACGCTTTTTGTACTTTATTAATAAAATACATGAAAAGCCATACTACTTATCACTCTAAAAAGTAAGTTGTCCTTTAAAGGACAACTAGCTTGTACTTTGGTATTATTTTAATATTAAACACCATGCAACATACACTCATTAAATCGGCCACACCTTTTTTTTTGTCCAACACTCAACCGATTACTTTTTCTTCTCATCATTTCATTGAAAAATCTAATTACTTTATCATTATTTTTAAATAACCTTTTTCTTCTATAAATAGAAGACAAAACCATTCTCAAAAATCACACCAACATACATATTCTCTCAAGAAAGAAAATCGGCCAACTTTAAAAGATTTCAAGTGTTCTTCAATTTTTGTAAGTTTTACTTATTCACTTTATTTTTCCACCTTAGAAATTTATAAAAACATGAGAAATTAAATACATTTACTAAAATATGATACTTTTCATAATACTCGTAAAATCATCATGCCAAAAATTTTATACATACACTTTATCTTCATGCACATGCTCACATATATACGTATGCATTTTCGTGAATATATACATATATATATATATATATATATATATATATATATATATATATATATATATATATATAATACGCATTTATACATATATACGTAAGTATGCATGCATGCAAACATTTTTTTTAGAAAATAAATATCCATAAATCAATATTCACGTGTAAAACCCCAACAAAATTATTCATACATCACAGATATATACAAACGATTACGAAGTACTCAAACACGTATTATCATGATATTGACCCGAACTCATAATAATATTAGGACAAGTCTCGACCATACGAACAAGTGCTTAACTCAGATCCAAAAACATCATCAAAAACCAACAAGGTGAGTCTTCATAGTCCCATTTTTCACATTATTATGTTTTGGGATGAAATACATGCTTCGTTTTTATATGGACACGAAAACTTCTCGATTCTATTATGTATTACGTATGAGAATCTCCGCCCTTATATCATGAAATCGTTAGTTGCATTTGTTTGCAAGCGCGAATATATTGTGAATAGATCTATTGGGAGTCATGTCCCCCACTCGGGTTAGTGGTTAAGCTAACAGCGGGTGCATATATATTCAACACACGGTATTTTGGGAATACTGCTCGGGGCAAAACTTATTCTAATTAAGCTTCGGTGACATGATGGTTTACGTGATACATCTCATGGAATTTATGATTTTTATAAATTCAACGCATCTGATAATGTCCATACAACTGGTCTTTTCGTGTAAACCTATGAACTCACCAACAATTTTTGTTGACGTATTTTAGCATGTACTTTCAGGTAATTAAGGCAAGTGCGCCTTCGAAAACACCAACTTCAAGCTTCCGCATTTCATGGAGTCGCATGCATATTTCGAAACTAATGGAGATTTGACTGCATTATTTTTGGACGCATTAATTATGTATTAAAATCTCTGTATTATGCGAACTTCATTCCTTTCATTTGTAAAACATTATTACAGTTTAAATTTATTTGATGTAATATTTCGAAAACGTCCATATAGTGGTCGTTCGTTATAATTATGGTTACGCTTCCGCACTCGTCACGCCTCGCTGCCAACCGGGGTAGCAGGGTGTGACAGATTGGTATCAGAGCCATAGTTATAGTGAACTAGGTTGCATTAGTATCCTAGACTATAACTGCACGTAAAAAAATTTCTGATTTTAAGAATATTTTTGTAACTAACTAAAAGATTACAAATGAACCTTGTTAGCAGAAACCATGAACCATCCAGAAATTATCATCCTGTCGGACTCAGAGGAGGAATACACTCCCGCAAGTCCCACGGCCACGGAAGTCTTCCCAGAAGAAGAAACCTCGGAGGAGGAGGACCCGTCGGAAGATCCGATGGAAGAGTTCGAAGAAGAATCGATGGAGGAAGAGGATCCTTCACCACCGGCGGTCCCTGCTCGCGTCCCGTATCACCCGGCCGAACCATCCTATAAGCCGTATAGGCCTTATCCTAACGGCCCAAAGATGTTGTACACACCCCGGAAACGGGTAATCATACCGAGAAGGGAGTCTATTCCCGTTCCGACTCCCCAACCCAATCCCCCGACACCACACCGACGGGTAGACGCCCGAAGATGGACTTGGATACCGGAGACCCTCCGCGAATGGAGGCAGATGGAGGGAGTTCCTCCAAACTTCGAGATCGGAGGACCATCCTCCGCACCTGTCTCATCGCTCACTCAAGAGCCTGCCGATCAGACCATACCCCTTTTGATCGCAAGGTCTACCAGGCATGACCACCAGATCCGGTCACTTAACCTGGATATCGGGGAGATGACCGCTCGTTTAGAGCGGGAGGAGTTGCAAAACTCCAACATATATTTGGCCAATCAGCACGCCCTTGCTATACAGCAGGACGGACTGAATGAGCTCCGGCAGCAACTAGCCGAGAGCCAAGCCCGGATCGAGGAGTTGACGCAGCGCCTCAGTACGATGGAAAAGGGAGAGACCCCTGATCACTCCCACACCTAGTACTTTTCCATTCCCTTTGTATTAGTAGGAAAATATTATGTAATAGCATAGGATAAAATTTTCGGGTAATAACCTGCCCCGCATGTAAGAAAAATTTCGAACGATTAATGAAAATTCCCAGATATTTATGTGATTGTGCTTGATGATTATAGTATTGTGCCGCATCTTTAAGATTCAACTTCTTACACTATGATTTTCTTTAAACTTCAAGATAATGCCGCCAAAACGAGCCATGAATACAGCTGACATTGAAGAGCTTGTTGCCCAAAGGGTGGCTGCCGCCATAGCTACCTACGAGGCAAACCGAAATAGCACAACCAATGGGGATGGTGGTGCCAGTCGCACCACAGGAGGAACTGAAACTCACGCGAAAGGTTGTGGGATCAAAGGGTTTTTAAGTTGCAAACCCCGGTATTTTAATGGAACCGAAGGAGCAGTCGGTTTGATCCGTTGGTTTGAAAAGCTAGAATCCGTATATCGTGTCAGCGGATGCGCGGAAGGAGACAAGGTGAAATTTGCTACTCACACCTTGCAAGATAGCGCGCTCACATGGTGGAATTCCTACGTCCAGTCTGTAGGCATTGACGAAGCCTACCAGCTTACGTGGTCTACACTGAAACAGATGATGACGGATGAATACTGTCCGAGAAACGAACTCCAGAAAATGGAATCAGAATTCTGGAATCTATCAATGAAAGGAACGGACGTTGCAGGATATACCAACCGATTCCATGAACTAAGTATCCTATGTCCGCAGATGGTAACTCCGGAATACAAGAAGGTTGAACGCTATATTTGGGGACTCGCTCCCCAAATACAAGGGAACGTTACCGCCTCCAACCCATCCACCATACAGGACGCCATCAGAATGGCCAACAATCTTATGGATCAAGTATCCCGGAGGAACGAAGCCAAAGCCGGGGAACACAAGAGAAAGTGGGAAGAAAAGACCGGGAAGAACACGGGTTCACAGTTCAAGAAACCCGAGACCGTTAAAGCCTATGTAGCAGGAGTTGAGTCAAGGAGAAGCTATACCGGTACTAAGCCTTTTTGCACCAAATGCACCTTCCACCACAACCCTGGCCCCTGTCCAACCCAATGCGGAAACTGCAAACGTTTGGGCCATATGGCCAAAGACTGTAGATCCGGAGCCCCGGGTACCAGTGGTAGCAACCCGAGGGGCTGTTTCGAGTGTGGTGCAACGGGACACCTCAGGAATGAGTGTCCAAAATTGAGGAACGAAGGGAGAGCTCAGGGGAGAGCATTTGTGTTGGGAGCAGGAGACGCTCGTCAGGACCCTCACGTGGTATCTGGTACGTACCTCCTAAACGATATTTACGCTTACGTACTCTTTGATACTGGGGCTGATAGGAGCTTTATATCTGATAAGTTTAGCCAGCAGTTGAATGTTCCTACTTTTCCCTTAGACAACTCCTATACAATAGAACTTGCAGATGGCAAAATAATAAAGGCAAGTAGTATCATTAAGGAATGCACATTAAAGCTAGCAGATCACTCCTTTAAGATAGACTTAATGCCAATAGAACTCGGAAGTTTCGATGTGGTGATCGGTATGGACTGGTTGTCGCATAACCAGGCTGAGATTTTGTGTGGTAAGAAAGTGGTGCGAATACCACTCAGTAAGAAGAAATTCCTCACGGTCCAAGGGGAAAAGAAGAACCGACAATTGAACGTCATATCCGGCCTAAGAACATTAAAATGTCTTAGGAAGGGTTGCCATGCAGTGTTGGTCCAGATCGTAGGAAAAGAGTCGAAGGAAAAACGACTTGAGGATATTCCAGTAGTACGTGACTACCCGAAGGTATTTCCGGAGGACTTGCCTGGGCTTCCCCCGGCTAGGCAAGTAGAATTTCAAATCGACTTAGTGCCAGGAGCTGCACCGATCGCAAGAGCCCCATATAGACTCGCACCTTCTGAGATGCAAGAATTATCCAGTCAATTGCAGGAATTGATGGATAAAGGATTCATTCGACCAAGTTCCTCACCGTGGGGAGCTCCTGTTTTGTTCGTTAAAAAGAAAGACGGATCCTTCCGAATGTGCATAGACTACCGAGAACTAAACAAGTTAACGGTAAAGAACCGCTACCCCCTCCCTAGGATTGATGACCTGTTCGACCAGCTACAGGGATCTAGCTTCTACTCAAAGATTGATCTGCGCTCCGGTTACCATCAAGTGAAAGTTCGGGAAGAAGATATCCCCAAGACGGCATTTAGAACTCGTTATGGACATTACGAATTCCAGGTGATGCCATTCGGTTTAACCAACGCACCAGCCGTATTTATGGACCTCATGAATCGGGTGTGTAAACCATATCTGGATAAATTTGTTATAGTGTTCATAGACGACATCCTCATCTATTCCCGAAGTAAAGAAGAGCATGAACAACATCTCAAGTTGATCTTGGAGTTGTTAGAGAAAGAGCAGCTATACGCCAAATTTTCAAAATGTGAATTTTGGTTGCGAGAAGTAAAATTCCTTGGACATGTGATCAACAGTCTGGGAATTCAGGTCGACCCATCAAAGATCGAGGCCATAAAGAACTGGGCAATCCCTAGAACCCCCACAGAAGTCCGCCAATTCCTAGGACTTGCCGGTTATTATAGGCGATTCATTGAGAACTTCTCGAAGATAGCGGGTTCCTTAACAGAGTTGACCCGTAAGGATGTGAAATACGTCTGGGGTGAAGAGCAGGAAAAGGCGTTTCAGCTGCTTAAGCAGAGGTTGTGTAGTGCACCAATTCTGTCCCTACCCGAGGGGACTGAAAATTTTGTAGTCTACTGTGATGCCTCGCACAACGGATTAGGTTGTGTGCTCATGCAAAGAGACAAGGTCATCGCTTATGCATCCCGACAGCTCAAGATTCACGAGGTAAACTACACGACTCATGACCTGGAACTGGGAGCAGTATTGTTTGCTCTCAAAATATGGAGGCACTATTTATATGGAACCAAGTGCACGGTGTTCACGGACCATAAAAGCCTTCAGCATATTCTGAATCAGAAAGAATTAAATATGAGGCAACGACGTTGGGTGGAACTTCTTAGCGATTATGACTGCGAGATTCGCTACCATCCAGGAAAAGCAAATGTCGTAGCTGACGCCCTAAGCCGAAAGGAACGGGTTAAGCCATTGAGAGTCCGAGCTTTGGTAATGACCGTACAGTCAAACCTAAACTCTCAAGTCCGAGAGGCACAAGAAGAGGCAGTCAAGGAGGATAATCTCCCGAACGAAGCATTGAGAGGCATGGATAAGCAGTTTGAAACTAAGTCAGACGGATGCCGATACTTCATGGGCAGAATTTGGTTACCAAAGTTTGGAGGCATAAGGAAACTGGTCATGGATGAAGGGCACAAAACAAGATATGCTGTTCATCCAGGGTCGGACAAGATGTATCACGATTTGAAGGGTTCATACTGGTGGCCAAACATGAAGGCTGACATTGCTACTTACGTCAGCAAGTGCTTAACATGTTTAAAAGTTAAGGCTGAGCATCAAAGGCCATCAGGATTGCTAGTCCAGCCAGAGATACCCCAATGGAAGTGGGAAAATATCACCATGGATTTTATCACTAAGTTGCCAAAGACTTCTGGAGGTTATGACACTATCTGGGTGATCGTGGATCGGCTTACCAAAACCGCACATTTCCTTCCAATCAAGGAGACTGATAAGATGGATAAGTTAACACTAACCTATCTTAAGGAGGTCGTCTCAAGGCATGGGGTGCCAGTATCCATTATATCAGACAGAGACAGCAGATTTACGTCACGATTCTGGCAATCATTGCAAGAAGCTCTAGGAACGCGTCTGGATATGAGTACAGCCTATCACCCGCAAACGGACGGTCAGAGTGAAAGAACGATTTAGACATTGGAAGATATGCTAAGGGCATGTGTCATCGACTTTGGAAAAAGTTGGGACAGACACCTGCCATTAGTTGAGTTTTCTTATAACAACAGTTATCACTCGAGCATTAAGACCGCCCCATTCGAAGCACTCTATGGACGAAAGTGTCGATCACCTCTTTGTTGGGCTGAAGTAGGGGATAGTCAGATTACTGGACCTGAGCATCCAGGAAACTACAGAGAAGATAGCCCAGAATCGGAACCGATTGAAGATTGCGCGGGATCGACAAAAGAGTTATGCAGACATCCGACGGAAGGATTTGGAATTCCAAGAGGGAGATCAAGTGATGCTGAAAGTCTCGCCTTGGAAAGGCGTAATCCGTTTTGGAAAACGAGGAAAACTCAATCCTCGTTATATCGGACCATTCAAAATCACCAAAAGAATTGGCCCGGTAGCTTACCGACTCGATCTACCCCCAGAGCTTAGTAACGTTCATAATACCTTCCATGTATCCAACCTCAAGAAATGTCTGGCTGATGAATCACTCGTGATACCCATGGACGAGCTGGAGATAGACGATAAGCTGAATTTCATTGAGCAACCGGTGGAAATAATGGACCGAGAAGTCAAGAAACTCAAGCAACGTCGAATTCCAATAATAAAGGTCCGATGGAACTCTAATCGAGGTCCTGAGTTTACTTGGGAACGCGAAGATCAATTCCGAGAGAAGTACCCCCAGCTGTTCTCAAAAGTCCAAGCAGAGGAGAACACGAGCTAATTTCGGGACGAAATTCCTTCAACAGGGGGAGACTGTAACAACTGGCCTAAAAATACAAGGTATGAAATTCGAAAGTTAAAACAATGTAAAACTCGAATGATGAAGTAATAAAACTCGAATGAAGTTATATGAATCTCGAATCATATAGTAGTAAACTCGAATGATATTACATAAAACTCGAATCATGTGAGTATAAACTCGAATAGCACTTTGGTGGAACTCGAATAAAGAAAAGATTAAACTCGAATAATTAAACAAAGAAACACGATTAAAGAGGCATAAAACTCGGATAACAAAGGCATAAAACTCGGATAACAAAGACATGAAACTCGGATAACAAAGGCTTGAAACTCGAATGTCAAAGGCATGAAACTCGAATATAATTATATAAATCTCGATTGACATTGCAACAAACTCGATTCACACTTGAATCGAGTTTAACAATCCAGAAAATTTTTCTAAGTATGTATATACATATGCAGTAATAATAAATGCGGCCACCTTTGTCATGCACGCTTTTTGTTCTTTATTAATAAAATACATGAAAAGCCATACTACTTATCACTCTAAAAAGTAAGTTGTCCTTTAAAGGACAACTAGCTTGTACTTTGGTATTATTTTAATATTAAACACCATGCAACATACACTCATTAAATCGGCCACACCTTTTTTTTTGTCCAACACTCAACCGATTACTTTTTCTTCTCATCATTTCATTGAAAAATCTAATTACTTTATCATTATTTTTAAATAACCTTTTTCTTCTATAAATAGAAGACAAAACCATTCTCAAAAATCACACCAACATACATATTCTCTCAAGAAAGAAAATCGGCCAACTTTAAAAGATTTCAAGTGTTCTTCAATTTTTGTAAGTTTTACTTATTCACTTTATTTTTCCACCTTAGAAATTTATAAAAACATGAGAAATTAAATACATTTACTAAAATATGATACTTTTCATAATACTCGTAAAATCATCATGCCAAAAATTTTATATATACACTTTATCTTCATGCACATGCTCACATATATACGTATGCATTTTCGTGAATATATATATATATATATATATATATATATATATATATATATATATATATATATATATATATAATACGCATTTATACATATATACGTAAGTATGCATGCATGCAAACATTTTTTTTTAGAAAATAAATATCCATAAATCAATATTCACGTGTAAAACCCCAACAAAATTATTCATACATCACAGATATATACAAACGATTACGAAGTACTCAAACACGTATTATCATGATATTGACCCGAACTCATAAAAATATTAGGACAAGTCTCGACCATCCGAACAAGTGCTTAACACAGATCCAAAAACATCATCAAAAACCAACAAGGTGAGTCTTCATAGTCCCATTTTTCACATTATTATGTTTTGGGATGAAATACATGCTTCGTTTTTATATTGACACGAAAACTTCTCGATTCTATTATGTATTACGTAGGAGAATCTCCGCCCTTATATCATGAAATCGTTAGTTGCACTTGTTTGCAAGCGCGAATATATTGTGAATAGATCTATTGGGAGTCATGTCCCCCACTCGGGTTAGTGGTTTAGCTAACAGCGGGTGCATATATATTCAACACACGGTATTTTGGGAATACTGCTCGGGGCAAAAACTTATTCTAATTAAGCTTCGGTGACATGATGGTTTACGTAATACATCTCATGGAATTTATGATTTTTATAAATTCAACGCATCTGATAATGTCCATACAACTGGTCTTTTCGTGTAAACCTATGAACTCACCAACAATTTTTGTTGACGTATTTTAGCATGTACTTTCAGGTAATTAAGGCAAGTGCGCCTTCGAAAACACCAACTTCAAGCTTCCGCATTTCATGGAGTCGCATGCATATTTCGAAACTAACGGAGATTTGACTGCATTATTTTTGGACGCATTAATTATGTATTAAAATCTATGTATTATGCGAACTTCATTCCTTTCATTTGTAAAACATTATTACAGTTTAAATTTATTTGATGTAATATTTCGAAAACGTCCATATAGTGGTCGTTCGTTATAATTATGGTTACGCTTCCGCACTCGTCACGCCTCGCTGCCAACCGGGGTAGCAGGGTGTGACAAATATATATGCACTCGCTGTTAGCCGAGCCGAACTAACCCGAATGGGGGACATGACTCACAATAGATCTATCCACGATATATTCGCGCTTACAAATAAATGCAATTAACGGTTCATGATATAAGGGCTGATGGAACCACATGTGTAATACATAATAGAAATGAAGTTATTTTTGCTTCCATATGAAAACGAAGAATGTTTTTCAACCCCAAAACATAACAGTGTGAAAATAGGGGCTATGAGGACTCACCGCATGTTGATGGCAAAATGATCGTAAAAATGACGATTTACGTTGTTGATGAGTGATGACACCGAACACGTTTAACCGAGTCTTAAATAATATAAGGGATTTTGTAGGTCCCGAAAGGTTCCCAAAGTATATAGTTATAAGCTGTAGAGGGGGGGTGAATACAGCACTTTAAAAACTACACACTCTTTTTCTCAATGTTTGTATGTATTATCAACAATTGTTAATTACAAACAAGCTTGAATGCGGAATGGTTCAAGCTGAGATGACAGATACAACAGTATGCTTACTAGTCTAAGACAGACTCGAACTAGTATACAATGAATACACTCACTAAGATGCACTCACTGTGTTTTACAAGACTTAAGGAACAGCTTAGGTAAATCAGCTTAGACACACAGATGCTGGTTTACAGAAGACTTGCATACATGAAGATCACACTTGCACGTTCACTCTTGGTTTAAGCACTTAGCTTTCTTCACATTCTTTCTGACCTTAGAAGCTTCCTTTTATACTCACTTAGAGGATCTAAGAGAAACATCTTCATTGGACGGAATAAAAAAGGAGAAGTCTTGTTGAAAAGACAACATAACATTTTCTGCACTTTTCTGAAAAGCAGACTTGTCTTCACATGTGCAGAACTTTTGTCTTTTTTCTTTGTCTACTGTTGCATTGCCTTTAACTAATTTAGGAATGTCAACTTTGCGTCTTTCTTCCTTGTAAAGGCCTATTTTGATATAAGAAAAAGGTCTGTCACCCTTTTTCAAATAACCTTTTGTCTTCATGTAACAGAACAGCTTGGGCAGGCTGAGCGGTTCTGCTTTCCACTTTGTCTTCGACTTGTAAACTGATCTTGTAGTCAAAAACAATACATGATGACTTGGAAACAAATTCCATAAAGTGTTTAGCCTATTCACAAAGAACAGGTTCTGTTCACAAAGAACAGAACACTTTAAAAATGCCCAAGCTGCTCAACAGTGTAGAGCAGCGTAGACAGTTTATGTCCAGCCTGATCAGCAGACTGAGCAGCTTGGACAAACTGTCTTGGTTGCAACACATGCAACATATAGAACAGCTTTAGACTGATATTGCAAATCATTTTTAGGTTTCAATAAGGCATATAACAGGCCTTAAATTCAACCTTCAAACGCATCAACAGGTTTGATTATAAAATCTCCCCCTCAGATGTAGAACAGGTTTGACTGAGGCCTTTTTGTGCCTAACAATCTCCCCCTATTTGCAATAACCNATTTGGGTGATTGTGGATCGACTTACCAAAACCGCACATTTCCTGCCCATCAAGGAGACTGATAAGATGGATAAGTTAACACGAATCTATCTTAAAGAAGTCGTCTCAAGGCATGGAGTGCTAGTATCAATTATATCAGACAGGGACAGCCGGTTCACATCAAGATTTTGGAAATCATTACAAGAAGCACTGGGTACACGCCTAGATATAAGCACAGCCTATCATCCGCAAACGGATGGTCAGAGTGAAAGAACGATTCATACTTTGGAAGATATGTTGAGGGCATGTGTCATCGATTTTGGAAAAAGTTGGGACAGGCACCTGCCATTAGTCGAGTTTTCCTATAACAACAGCTATCATTCGAGCATTAAGACCGCCCCATTCGAGGCACTCTACGGGCGAAAGTGTCGATCACCTCTTTGTTGGGCTGAAATAGGAGATAGTCAGATTACTGGACCTGATATCATCCAAGAGACTACAGAAAAGATAGCCCAGATTCGTAACCAATTAAAGATCGCGAGGGATCGACAGAAAAGTTATGCAGACATTCGACGGAAGGATTTGGAGTTCCAAGAGGGAGATCAAGTAATGTTAAAAGTCTCGCCTTGGAAGGGCGTAATCCGTTTTGGGAAACGAGGAAAACTCAATCCTCGTTATATCGGACCATTCAAGATCACCAAAAGAATTGGCCCGGTAGCTTACCGACTCGATCTACCCCCAGAACTTAGTAACGTTCATAACACCTTCCACGTGTCCAATCTTAAGAAGTGCCTGGCTGATGAATCACTCGTTATACCCATGGACGAGTTGGAAATAGATGATAAGCTGAACTTCATTGAACAACCCGTAGAAATAATGGACCGAGAAGTCAAGAAACTAAAGCACAGCCGGATCCCGATAATAAAAGTCAGATGGAACTCTAAGCGAGGTCCTGAGTTTACGTGGGAACGCGAGGATCAGTTCCGGAAAAATACCCTCACTGTTCTCAAGTTACTCAAGATGAGAAAACGAGCTAATTTCGGGACGAAATTCCCTTAACAGGGGAGACTGTAACATCCGGCTCTAAAACCACGGTAGCAATATTGCCCTAATCTGTATTAATAGCCAATTATAGCCTTTAAATCAAGTGGTCATTAGAAATTAATCAAGCTGATTAACAGGTTTATTAGAAATTCAACCCATTGAAGCAAATTCATCGGTGCGATTGATCGGGAGATCCAACTTATCCCGATCGATTTACGATAGAGGGATTAATTAACTAAGTAACATAAACTAATTATGATTAGTGACCACTACATCATACACTAATACAATTACCTTAACATTAATTTATGCAGACTCTTAAACGAATTCATTAAAACATTCTCATCCATAAGTATTATAAATTTCAAAAAAGCGGAAAATACAAGAATACCACTTTCTTACATTCATTAC
The DNA here is from genome assembly GCA_020465985.1 of Centrapalus pauciflorus. NCBI lineage: Eukaryota > Viridiplantae > Streptophyta > Magnoliopsida > Asterales > Asteraceae > Centrapalus > Centrapalus pauciflorus. The sequence continues at coordinate 16,362 of JAANYP010004822.1, read as the reverse complement.
AAAAAAAAAAAAATCATAAAAAACAGTAAAACATGTCTATGGCCGGCCATAAGGCTTGGAACATGTGGTTATTAGAGTTTGACCTTTTATTTATATATTACTTAAACACCAGCATTTGTTAAAAAGTGCACTCACCTTTGTCGTCCCATTGCCTTTCATCATTTGAAAGACCAAAAATTTCTCTATAAATAGGAAGGCATTTCATTCATTTCAAACACACCAAAAACCTCTCTTTTCTTCTCCTTAAATCCGGCCAACCTACACACACAACACAAAATTCTTCATTCAAGTGTTCTTCAAGTGTTCTTGGTGTTCTTCAAGTGTTTTTAGTGCAAACTTTGCAAAGACTTCAACTACTACTCAAAATCATCTTCCAAATTCATCAAAGTAAGTAAATACTAACTTATTTCATCATACATTTATGTTTATATAAGTCTTGCATAATATATATAATCACCAACAACAACAAGTTACATAAAAAACTCAAGTTTATAAGTTTCTAGTTTTTATTTAAGTATTTCTAATAACTACATGTGTTTATTAATATGTAAACACACTTATAAAAATTTAATATTATGAAAACATGTGATATATACTGTGTAATAACTATCATGGCCTTATACAAGTTGCTCTTTAATAAAACACACAAGAATCATAGTTGTTTAAGTTCATAAACTACGGATCTTTGGCAGAAAAATTTATATCGGGACTTTGACTAAAACTAACATCAAACTAATTCATACTCAACGAAATGAGTCGATTCTTGTCTCAAAAAGTTAGATTCTATGTTCTTAACTTTATAGCATCTTGCAATTGTTAACCACTCACTCCATCACTTTTTGAAGTTTAAGACCTCCAGAAATTATTTGAGAAACCGAAAATTTGACAGCTCAAAAATGGCCAACATAGCGTTTTTAACGAGCTTTTTCACCAACCTAAACAACTCGAAAAATGGCCGTTCTTGATTCTAAAAATCCTTTGTATATAGTAGTTTAATGTCCTAGAAAACCAAAGTCTAAAACATTTTGGATCTTGGTCAAAAACAGCCTCAAATTAGGCCGAAAAAACTCCGAAAAAGCTGGAAAATTATATATATATATATAAACTTGACGTTTTAAGCAAATCTTATTTATAAACTTGTAATGTTGGGTGATTTAAGACATAAAAATCTATAAATATACCTATTATAATATATTAGTGATATTAAATCCTTATTATCATTTAGGACTCGGTTAAACACCTCCGGTTTCATCACCCATCAAACAACGCACATTGCAATTTTTGCGCATATTTTGCCATCGCAATTCCGGTGAGTCTTCATAGCCCCTATTTTTCACTATCTATTGGGGTGGAAATACATGCACTTTTTTTTCATATGGACATCTAAACTGTATATTTCTTATATGTATTACATATGGTTCCATTAGCCCTTATATCATGAACCGTTAATTGCATTTATTTGTAAGCGTGAATATATTGTGGATAGATCTATTGGGAGTCACGTCCCCCATTCGGGTTAGCTCGGTTCGGCTAACAGCGAGTGCATATATATTCAACACACGGTATTACGTATGGGAATACTGCACAGGGCAAACTCATTTGAATTAAGCTTCGGTTGCATGATGGTTTATGTAATACATACACGAAATTTATGATTTTATAAATTCAACTCATCTGATAATGTCCATACAACTGGTCTGTTCGCGTAAACCTATGAGCTCACCAACAATTTTTGTTGACGTATTTTAGCATGTATTTTCAGGTAATTAAGGCAAGTATGCCTTCAGAAGTAACCACTTTCAAGCTTCCGCACTTAAGGAGTCGCATTCTTTTTCAAATCGTCGGAGATTTATTTTTACATTCTAACACACACTACACTTTAGCCACACATACTAACTTATGTGACCATATAGAGTGTGCTTTTGGCTACACTAAAATCTTGTGTGACAAACTCGAGTTCATTATTTAGCCACATAACAAATTACTTCATGTGGCCATATACTGAAATATGATTTAGTCACACATACAATTACTTCATGTTACATATACTAGAATATGATTTTGTCACCCAAATCAATATTCAAGTGACCATATAGTGGCATATGAGTTAGTCACACAAAATGGCTCTCAATGTGACTACCAGTATTAGATTTTTACATTCTAACACACACTACACTTTAGCCACACATACTAACTTATGTGACCATATAGTGTCTGCTTTTGGCTACACTAAAATCTTGTGTGACAAACTCGAGGTCATTATTTAGCCACATAACAAATTACTTCATGTGACCATATACTGAAATATGATTTAGTCACACATACAATTAATTCATGTTACATATACTAGAATATGATCTGGTCACCCAAATCATTATTCAAGAGACCATGTAGTAGTAGCATATGATTTAGTCACACAATATGGCACTCAATGTGACTACTATGTATTAGATTTTTACATTCTAACACACTCTACACTTTAGCCACACATACTAACTTATGTGACCATATAGTGTCTGCTTTTGGCTACACTAAAATATTGTGTGACAAACTCGAGTTCATGATTTAGCCACATAACAAATTACTTCATGTGACCATATACAGAAATATGATTTAGTCACACATACAGTTAATTCATGTTACATATACTAGAATATGATCTGGTCACCCAAATCATTATTCAAGAGAGCATGTAGTGGCATATGATTTAGTCACACAAAATGGCACTCAATGTGACTACTACGTATTAGATTTTTACATTCTAACACACTCTACACTTTAGCCACACATACTAACTTATGTGACCATATAGTGTCTGCTTTTGGCTACACTAAAATATTGTGTGACAAACTCGAGTTCATGATTTAGCCACATAACAAATTACTTCATGTGACCATATACTGGAATAAGATTTAGTCACACATACAATTACTTCATTTGACCATATAGTGGCATATGATTTAGTCACACAAAATGGCACTCAATGTGCCTACTACGTATTAGATTTTTACATTCTAACACACACTACACTTTAGCCACACATTAGTTATGTGACCATACAGTGTCTGCTTTTGGCTACACTAAAATATTGTGTGACAAACTCGAGTTGATGATTTAGCCACATAACAAATTACTTCATGTGACCATATACTGGAATAAGATTTAGTCACACATACAATTATTTCATGTGACCATATACTGCAATATGATTTGGTCACCAAAATCATTATTCAAGTGACCATATAGTGGCATATGATTTAGTCACACAAAATGTCACTCAATGTGACTACTACGTATTACATTTTTACATTCTAACACACACTACACTTTGGCCACAGACACTAACTTATGTTACCATATAGTGTCTGCTTCTGGCTACACTAAAATCTTGTGTGACAAACTCGAGTTCATGATTTAGCCACATAACAAATTACTTTATGTGACCATATACTGGAATATGATTTAGTCACACACACAATTACTTCATGTGACCATATACTGGAATACGATTTGGTCACTAGAATCATTATTCAAGTGACCATATAGTGGGATATGATTTAGTCACACAAAATGGCACTCAATGTGACTACTACGTATTAGATTTTTACATTCTAACACACACTACACTTTGGCCACAGACACTAACTTATGTTACCATATAGTGTCTGCTTTTGGCTACACTAAAATCTTGTGTGACAAACTCGAGTTAATGATTTAGTCACATAAAAAATTACTTCTTGTGACCATATACTGGAATATGATTTTGTCACACATACAATTACTTCATGTGACCATATACTGGAATATGATCTGGTCACCCAAATCATTATTCAAGAGACCATGTAGTGGCATATGATTTAGTCACACAAAATGGCACTCAATGTGACTACTACGTATTACATTTTTATATTCTAACACACTCTACACTTTAGGCACACATACTAACTTATGTGACCATATAGTGTCTGCTTTTGGCTACACTAAAATCTTGTGTGACAAACTCTAGTTCATGAATTAGCCACATAACAAATTACTTGATGTGACCATATACTGGAATATGATTTAGTCACAGATAAAATTACTTCATGTGACCATTTACTGGAATATGATTTGGTCATAAAAATCATTATTCAAGTGAACATATTGTGGCATATGATTTAGTCACACAAAATGGCACTCAATGTGACTACTACGTATTAAATTTTTACATTCTAACACACACTACACTTTGGCCACAGACACTAACTTATGTTACCATATAGTGTCTGCATTTGGCTACATTAAAAACTTTTGTGACAAACTTAAGTTAATGATTTAGTTACATAACAAATTACTTCTTGTGACCATATACTGGAATATGATTTAGTCACACATACAATTACTTCATGTGACCATATACTGGAATATGATCTGGTCACCCAAATCATTATTCAAGAGACCATGTAGTGGCATATGATTTAGTCACACAAAATGGCACTCAATGTGACTACTACGTATTAGATTTTTACATTCTAAGACACTCTACACTTTAGCCACACATACTAACTTATGTGACCATATAGTGTCTGCTTTTGGCTACCCTAAAATCTTGTGTGACAAATTCGAGTTCATGATTTAGCCAACTAACAAATTACTTCATGTGACCATATACTAGAATATGATTTAGTCACACATACAATTACTTCATGTGACCATATACTGGAATATGATTTGGTCATCCAAATCATTATTCAAGTGACCATATAGTGGCATATGATTTAGTCACACAAAATGGCACTCAATGTGACTACTACGTATTAGATTTTTACATTATAACACACAATACACTTTAGCCACACATACTAACTTATGTGACCATATAGTGTCTGCTTTTGGCTACACTAAAATCTTGTGTGACAAACTCGAGTTCATGAGTTAGCCACATAACAAATTACTTCATGTGACCATATACTGGAATATAATTTAGTCACACATACAATTACTTCATGTTACATATACTGGAATATGATTTGGTCACCCAAATCATTATTCAAGTGACCATATAGTGGCATATGATTTAGTCACACAAAATGGCACTCGATGTGCCTACTACGTATTATATTTTTACATTCTAACACACACTACACTTTAGCCACACATACTAACTTATGTGACCATATAGTGTCTGCTTTTGGCTACACTAAAATCTTGTGTGACAAACTCGAGTTCAGGATTTAGACACATAACAAATTACTTCATGTGACCATACTGGAATATGATTTAGTCACACATACAATTACTTCGTGTGACTATATACTGGAATATGATTTGGTCACCCAAATCATTATTCAAAAGAGCATATAGTGGCATTTGATTTAGTCACACAAGATGGCACTCAATGTGCCTACTACGTATTAGATTTTTACATTCTAACACACTCTACACTTTAGCCACACATACTAACTTATGTGACCATATAGTGTCTGCTTTTGGCTACCCTAAAATCTTGTGTGACAAATTCGAGTTCATGATTTAGCCACCTAACAAATTACTTCATGTGACCATATACTAGAATATGATTTAGTCACACATACAATTACTTCATGTGACCATATACTGGAATATGATTTGGTCATCCAAATCATTATTCAAGTGACCATATAGTGGCATATGATTTAGTCACACAAAATGGCACTCAATGTGACTACTACGTATTAGATTTTTACATTATAACACACAATACACTTTAGCCACACATACTAACTTATGTGACAATATAGTGTCTGCTTTTGGCTACACTAAAATCTTGTGTGACAAACTCGAGTTCATGAGTTAGCCACATAACAAATTACTTCATGTGACCATATACTGGAATATAATTTAGTCACACATACAATTACTTCATGTTACATATACTGGAATATGATTTGGTCCCCCAAATCATTATTCAAGTGACCATATAGTGGCATATGATTTAGTCACACAAAATGGCACTCAATGTGCCTACTACGTATTAGATTTTTACATTCTAGCACACACTACACTTTAGCCACACATACTAACTTATGTGACCATGTAGTGTCTGCTTTTTGCTACACTAAAATCTTGTTTGACAAACTCGAGTTCATTATTTAGCCACATAACAAATTACTTCATGTGACCATATACTGAAATATTGTAACAGCCTAACTTTTGACCCAGTCGTAAATTCAGTATTTTCAAACCGATAATGTAATTATTTGATTTATAATTTAATTAAGTTATGAAATATTAATTGAATTATATAAATATTTAAAGATTATGATTTACTAATTATTAAAGATAATTAAATAAAAGAGATATAAGATACAAAAATAATAGTGGGTTAAGTAACAAATATAACTACATGAAGTATATAAACGTAATTAAGATTATTTTTATTCATTCCAAAAATCAGACTCTCTCTCTCTACTCTCTCTCTAACTTTCTCTCTCTACCTTCTCTCTAAATTATCTCCCAAACCGACAGTCCGATTATCGAGTTTTATACGTCATCGGAAGGATCTTGAAGAATTCTAAACAAATCTGCTATTCCATACGTGATTTCGTGTGAATTTGAGGTAAGAATCGATATTTTTAAGGTTTTATATTTTCGGTTTTAAGAATAAATTCAAATTTAATTATTTTGTATGATTAAAGTTAATTTAGCCTAAGTTTTTAACTAGATTAAGTATAAAATAAACGAACCTAGGCTTAATACTCATTATATTCGTGATTTATGGCTTTGAAATTCATGTTTAAAAGCTGTAAATATGAACAAATTCGAGAATGCCAAGAACAAACTCTAAAATACATAGAACAAACTCGAAATTCAGTTAAATTCGAAAATATATTCGAAATTAATCATTAAATTCGAAAAGCATAATTCGAATTTAATAAACTCGAATGAAGGATTGGCATTAAAGTCGAATTATGAATTCAAAAATTTATTGCACATTCGAATTTAATGTTAGAATTTGACTTTGAGTGTTATAGTCAAAGTTATGATTTGAAGATTTACCTACTATTCGAATTTGATGATAAATTCCTAAGTTCACGCACATTTCAAATTCCTAAGTCCACACACATTAATTGAATTTGTCTCTTTTGTCTCTATATATATACATAGGATTCGAATTTGATGTTTGTGATTCGAACTTGGTTTATATATTCGAACATTGGTTCGAATTTAATTTCCTATATTCGAATTTATGTGTTAAACTCGAAACCCACTCCTTAAATTCGAATATATTGAATAAAGTACATGGACAACTCATAAATTGACGAGATAGTTAGTAAAATAATTATATATATTAATATATATATATATATATATTGACCCTTGAGAACTTATGAAACAAAGAATGAGTTATGAATAAACAAGTTATCAGAATCAGATAAAATAAGGAATTTAAAGATAAAGATGATGATATTAATATGGTTTGACATGATAATTCTGGACAGGTTCAGTGAAATTCTGAACAAAAGATTAAAAAATTTATAAAGTGGGTCAAAGATTTGATTTGACAGAGAACAGATTGAGATAAAATCCTGAGATAACTCAGGTGGCAGATTTTACATCTGTTTGATAAAGACCCAACACTGTGAGTTATAGATTTTCATATTTAACATGCTTGCATTTCCGATTGAGACATATTGTTGATGCTAGATTGATTGACATTCATATTATCAGCTGGATTGTGACCTGTGCACACCATGGTTGGGTGTTGCCCAGTGGATCATGATAGCTATTTGACTTATCATTTCATATGATATTGCTGTTACTGTTCATTTCAGATATTGCTTTAAGAACAATGCTATCATGACATTGATTACGTATGCTTCATCATTGCATATACTTGGACATATTGATTCAGCTTGATTAGCCTTATCGGTCTATCGTTCTAGACCTGGCTGATCCCCACGATTTAAGCGTGAGCGTGGCTTGATCATCATCCGACTCTATGACTTCTATGTCTCAATCATGAGTGGCTGAAGCGGCAGCCTTGACATATCACGCTAGACTTATAAAGATCCGCTTGACATTGCATGTTTAATTTGAAAATCTATTTCCTCACTAAGCGTTGCTTACAGTTGCTACTTCACATTTTTACAGGAAAAGACAAAGGAAAGTCACCTGTCGGACCTAGTTCTTAGGTCTTACACGCTCAAGACAGAAGTTTCATAGACCTCTACTCAGCGACCCCATTTTAGTACTAATTGGATGACGATATTATGGTGATCTGGGTAGATTTATTTTGATTTTATGATGACATGAATTAGATTAGACTTGTGCCCTTTATAAGTGTAATTTAAAATCGGTAATCTGTATTAAACTTAAATCCTAATATGCATGTACATGTAATTTATAATTCCGCAATTAATTACTCTATCTTAGTTTGATTGATATCGTATTGCATGATGTGGGACCTAGACTCGCGACTACCGCCCCGTAATGAATTAATAAATTATTAAAGATAATTAAATAAAATAGATATAATATACAAAAATGAAAATGGGTTAACTAGCAAATATAACTAGATGAAGTATATAAACGAGATTTATTATTCATTTAAACACTTTTACTCTCTCTCTCTACACACACATTCTCTCTACTCTCTCTTTACCTTCTCTCTAGAATTACTTCCAAACCGACCGGCGGATTCTTGAGATTTATATATCGTTGGAAAGATCTCGGAGAATACTACACGAATCTGCTATCACTTGTTCGATTTCGTACGAATTTGAGTTAAGAACCGATACTTTTAGTTTTCATATTTTCGGTTTTGAAAATAAGAAATTCGAATTTATCAATTTTCATGAGATTAAAGTTATTTAACTTGAGTTTTAAATAGAATATGTGTAATATAATCGAACTTAGATTTGTTACGTAACATATTCGTGATTTTAGGCCTAGAAATGTATGATTTAAAGTTGTAAATATGAACAAATTCGAGAATGCCAAGAACAAACTCGAAATACATAGAACAAACTCGAAATTAAGTTAAATTCGAAAATATAATCGAATTTAATCATCAAATTCGAAAAAGGTCTTCGAATTTAATGCTTGGTTCGAACTTAACTCCTAAATTCGAAATCAAATTCGAATTTAAGTCTTAATCGAATTTAGTACACTTGAAATAATTAAATTGATTTGACTTTAGTATAGGAATTCAAAATTTGACAAATATATTCGAATGAGAGCTTCGATTTTAATATTAAATTCAAGATACATATCTTGAATTTGTCATTGATTTGACTTTATTTTTATGTTCAAAATAGTATTCTATTTCAGTTATATATATATATATATATATATATATATATATATATATATATATATATATATATATATATATATATATATATTAACCCTTGAGAAATTATGAAACAAAGAATATTAATGAAAGAATGATTTATGAATAAACAAGTTATCAGAATCAGATAAAATAAAGATTTTAAAAATAATAGACGATGATATTAACATGATATGATATGATCAATCTGGACAGGTTCAGTGAAATTCTGAACATAGATATAAAGATTTAAAGATTTAAAAGCGGGTCAAAGACTTGAATTGACAGAGAACAGACTAAGATAGAGTAATTAATTGCGGAATTATAAATTACATGTACAAGCATATTAGGATTTAAGTTTAATACAGATTACCGATTTTAAATTAAGCTTATAAAGGGCACAAGTCTTATCTAATTCATGTCATCATATAATAAAAATAAATCTACCCAGATCACCATAATATCGTCATCCAATTAGTACCAAAATGGGGTCGCTGAGTAGAGGTCTATGAAACTTCTGTCTTGAGCGTGTAAGACCTAAGAACTAGGTCCGGCAGTTGACATTCCTTTATCTTTTCCTGTAAAAATGTTAAGTAGAAATTGTAAGCAAAGCTTAGTGAGTAAATAGATTTTCAAATTAAACATGCATTGTCAAGCGGTCATCATAAGTCTAGCGTGATATGTCAAGGCTGCCGCTTCAGCCACTCATGATTGAGACATAGAAGTCATAGAGTCGGATGATGATCAAGCCACGCTCACGCTTAAATCGTGGGGATCAGCAACATACTGGGCTAGCTACCAGTAAATCAACGTGGCGGAACATCGGAGGTCATTACCAAGTTCAATAGAACTGGTGAAATAGCCAGGTCTAGAACGAGACCGATAAGGCTAATCAAGCTGAATCAATATGTCCAAGTATATGCAATGATGAAGCATACGTAATCAATGTCATGATAGCAGTGTTCTTAAAGTAATATCTGAAATGAACAGTAAAAGCAATATCATATGAAATGATAAGTCAAATAGCTATCATGATCCACTGGGCAACACCCAACCATGGTGTGCACAGGTGTAACAACTGGCCTAAAAATAAGGTATGAAACTCAAAAATTAAACTAATATAAAACTCGAATAATGAAGTAATAAACCCGAATGAAATTATATGAATCTCGAATCATATAATCAATAAACTCGAATGGTGTTGTATGAATCTCGATGAAAGAAGTAATAAACTCGAATAATGATATAATGAAACTCGATTAGTAAAGATCTAAACTCGAACAACACTATGATGAAACTCGAATAAAGAGATAATTTTCTCGGATGAGGCAGTATAAAACTCGAACAATGAAGATACAAATCTCGATCTCTAAGGGATGAAACTCGAACAAAGAAACATAAAACTTGAATATAACCACATAAAACTCGAACAGTTAAACAAAGAAACTCGATTAAAGAAGCAAGAAACTCGGGCAATGTTGTATGAAACTCGACTATAGCTATATAAAACATGAATGACAAAGGCATAAAACTCGATCAAAGTGTGATAAAACTCGGGCATAATGTTATAAAACTCGATTGACACTGCAACAAATTCGATTCACACTTGAATCGAGTTTAACATTCCAGAAAAATTTTCTAAGTACGTATATATATGCATTAATAATAAATGCTGCACCTCTTTTGCACGCCTTTTTGTACTTTTATTAATATAAAAATTGAAAAGCCATACTACTTATCACTCTAAAAAGTAAGTTGTCCTTTAAAGGACAACTAGCTTGTACTTTTGTATTATTATATTAATAAACTCCATGCAACATACACTCATTAAAATCGGCCACACTATTTTGTCCAACACTCAACCGATTTACCTTTTTACTTTTCATCATTTCACTAAATATTAATTAGTTTATCATTATTTTTTTTATAACCCTTTTTCTTCTATAAATAGAAGACAAAACCCATTTCACAAAAACACACCAACATACATATTCTCTCAAAGAAAGATAAATCGGCCAACCATATCGATTTCAAGTGTTCTTCCACTTTTGTAAGTTTTTCTTATTTTCCACCTTAAAAATTTATAAAAAGATGAAAAAATTTTTTTTAAATATATTTACTAAAATTTACAACTCGGTTTTCATAATACTCGTAAAATCATCATACCAAAATTTTATATATATGCTCTATTTTCATGCACATGTACATACTCATAGATACATATATATTTATGAATATATGTATATATATATATATATATATATATATATATATATATATATATATATATATATATATATATATATGTATGTATACATATATACGTGAGTATGCATGCATGCAACAAATTATTTTTCTTAGAAATAAATATCCATAAATCGATACTCACATATAAAATCCACAAAAATTATTCATACATCACAAGTACATGAAAATAATTACGAAGTACTCAAACTCGTATTATGATAATATTGACCCGAACTCGTAAAAATATTAGGACGAGTCTCAACTATACAATCAAGTGTTCAACTCAGATCCAAAAATATCATCAAAAATCAACAAGGTGAGTCTTCATAGTCCCATTTTTCACATTATTATGTTTTGGGATGGAATGCATGCTTCGTTTTTATATGGACACAAAAACTTCTCGATTCTATTATGTATTACATATGTGATTTCCGCCCTTATATCATGAAATCGTTAGTTGCATTTGTTTGCAAGCGCGAATATATTGTGGATAGATCTATTGGGAGTCATGTCCCCCACTCGGGTTAGTGGTTTAGCTAACGGCGGGTGCATATATATTCAACTCACGGTATTACGTATGGGAATACTGCTCGGGGCAAACTCACTCTAATTAAGTTTCGGTGACATGATGGTTTATGTAATACATCTCATGGAATTTATGATTTTATAAATTCAAACGCATCTGATAATGTCCATACAACTGGTCTTTTCGTGTAAACCTATGAACTCACCAACAATTTTGTTGACGTATTTTAGCATGTATTTTCAGGTAATTAAGGCAAGTGTGCCTTCGGATACACCAACTTTCCAAGCTTCCGCATTTCATGGAGTCGCATGCATATTTCGAAACTAACGGAGATTTGACTGCATTATTTTTGGACGCATTAATTATGTATTAGAATCTCTGTATTACGCGAACTTCATTTCCTTTCATCTTGTAAAACATTATTACATTTTTAAATTTTAATGATGTAATATTTCGAAAACGTCCATATAGTGGTCGTTCGTTATAATTATGGTTACGCTTCCGCACTCGTTACGACTCGCTGCCAACCAAGGTGGCAGGGTGTGACAGATTGGTATCAGAGCCATAGTTATAGTGAACTAGGTTGCATTAGTACCCTAGACTATAACTGCACATAAAAATTTCTGATTTTAAGAATGTTTTTGTAACTAACTAAAAGAGTACAAATGAACCTTGTTAGCAGAAACCATGAACCATCCAGAAATTATCATTCTATCTGACTCAGAGGAGGAATACACTCCCGCAAGTCCCACGGCCACGGAAGTCTTTCCAGATGAAGAAACCTCGGAGGAGGAGGACCCGTCGGAAGATCCGATGGAGGAATCCGAAGAAGAGCCGATGGAGGAAGAGGATCCTTCACCACCGACGGCCCCTGCTCGCGTCCCGTACCACCCGGCCGAACCATCATATAAGCCGTATAGGCCTTACCCTAACGGCCCAAAGATGTTGTACACACCCCGGAAACGGGTAAACATACCAAGAAGGGAGACTATTCCTGCCCCGACTCCCCAGCCCAATCCCCCGACACCACACCGACGGGTAGACGCCCGGCGATGGACCTGGATACCGGAGACCCTCCGCGAATGGAGGCAGATGGAGGGAGTTCCTCCAAACTTCGAGATCGGAGGACCATCCTCCGCACCTGTCTCATCGCTCACCCAGGAGCCTGCCGATCAGACCATACCACTTTTGATCGCAAGGTCTACCAGGCATGACCACCAGATTCGGTCACTTAACCTGGATATCGGGGAGATGACCGCTCGTTTAGAGCGGGAGGAGTTGCAAAACTCCAACATATATTGGGCCAATCAGCACGCCCTTGCTATACAGCAGGACGGACTGAATGAGCTCCGGCAGCAACTGGCCGAGAGCCAAGCCCGGATCGAGGAACTGACACAGCGCCTCCACTCAATGGAAAAGGGAGAGACCCCTGATCACTCCCACACCTAGTACTTTTCCATTTCCTTTGTATTAGTAGGAAAAATATCATGTAATAGCATAGGATAAAAATTTTCGGGTAATAACCCGCCCCTAATGTGAGAAAAATTTCGAATGATTAATGAAAATTCCCAAGATATTTATGAGATTGTGCTTGATGATTATAGTATTGTGCTGCATCTTTAAGATTCAACTTCTTACACTATGATTCTCTTTAAACTTCAAGATAATGCCGCCAAAACGAGCAATGAATGCCGCTGACATTGAAGAGCTTGTTGCACAAAGGGTGGCTGCCGCCATAGCTACCTACGAGGCAAACCGGAATAGCACAGCCAATGGGGATGGTGGTGCCAGTCGCACCACGGGAGGAACTGAAACTCACACGAAAGGTTGTGGGATTAAAGGGTTTTTAGGTTGCAAACCCCGATATTTCAATGGAACCGAAGGAGCAGTTGGTTTGATTCGTTGGTTTGAAAAGTTAGAATCCGTATATCGTGTCAGCGGGTGCGCTGAAGGAGACAAGGTGAAATTTGCTACTCACACCTTGCAAGATAGCGCTCTCACATGGTGGAATTCCTACGTCCAGTCTGTAGGTATTGACGAAGCCTACCAGCTCACGTGGTCCACGTTGAAACAGATGATGACGGATGAGTACTGTCCGAGAAACGAACTCTAGAAAATGGAATCGGAGTTCTGGAATCTATCAATGAAAGGAACGGACATTGCAGGATATACCAACCGATTCCATGAACTAAGTATCCTATGTCCGCAAATGGTAACTCCGGAATACAAGAAGATTGAACGCTATATTTGGGGACTCGCTCCTCAAATACAAGGAAACGTTACAGCCTCCAACCCATCCACCATACAGGACGCCATCAGAATGGCCAACAATCTTATGAAACAAGTATCCCGGAGGAACGAAGCCAAAGCCGGGGAACACAAGAGAAAGTGGGAAGAAAAGACCGGAAAGAACGCGGGTTCACAGTCCAAGAAGCCCGAGACCATTAAAGCCTATGTAGCAGGAGTTGAGCCAAGGAGGGGCAATACCGGTACCAAGCCTTTTTGCACCAAATGCACCTTCCACCACAACCCTGGCCCCTGTCCAACCCAAAGCGGAAAATGCAAACGTTTGGGCCATATGGCCAAAGATTGTAGATCCGGAGCCCCGGGTGCCAGTGGTAGCAACCCGAGGGGCTGTTTCGAATGTGGCGCAACGAGACACGTCAAGAGTGAGTGTCCGAAATTGAGGAACGAAGGTGGAGCTCAAGGGAGAGCATTTGTGTTGGGAGCGGGAGACGCTCGTCAGGACCCCCACGTGGTATCAGGTACGTTTCTCCTAAACGATATTTACGCTTACGTACTCTTTGATACTGGGGCTGATAGGAGCTTTATATCTGATAAGTTTAGCAAGCAGTTGAATGTTACTACTCTTCCCTTAGACAACTCATATACAGTAGAACTGGCGGATGGCAAAATAATAAAGGCAAGTAGTATCATTAAGGAATGCACACTAAAACTAGCGGATCACTTCTTTAAGATAGACTTAATGCCTATAGAACTCAAAAGTTTTGATGTGGTGATTGGTATGGACTGGTTGTCACATAACCAGGCTGAGATTTTGTGTGGTAAGAAACCGACAATTGAATGTCATATCCGGCCTAAGAACATTAAAATGTCTTAAGAAGGGTTGTCATGCAGTGTTGGTCCAGATCGTAGAAAAAGAGTCGAAGGAAAAACGACTTGAAGATATTCCAGTAGTACGTGACTACCCGAAGGTATTACCGGAAGACTTGCCTGGGCTTCCTCCAGCTAGGCAAGTAGAATTTCAAATCGATTTGGTGCCAGGAGCTGCACCGGTCGCAAGAGCCCCATATAGGCTCGCACCTTCTGAGATGCAAGAACTATCCAGTCAATTACAAGAATTGATGGATAAAGGATTCATTCGACCAAGTTCCTCACCTTGGGGAGCTCCTGTTTTGTTCGTTAAAAAGAAAGACGGATCCTTCAGAATGTGCATAGACTACCGAGAGCTAAACAAGTTAACGGTAAAGAACCGCTACCCTCTCCCTAGGATTGATGACCTGTTTGACCAGCTACAGGGATCTAGCTTCTACTCAAAGATTGATCTGCGCTCCGGTTACCATCAAGTAAAAGTTCGGGAAGAAGATATCCCCAAGACGGCATTCAGAACTCGTTATGGACATTACGAATTCCAGGTGATGCCATTCGGTTTAACCAACGCACCAGCCGTATTTATGGACCTCATGAATCGGGTGTGTAAACCATATCTGGATAAATTTGTAATAGTGTTCATAGACGATATCCTAATCTATTCCAGAAGTAAAGAAGAGCATGAACAAAATCTCAAGTTGATCTTGGAGTTGTTAGAGAAAGAGCAGCTATACGCCAAATTTTCAAAATGTGAATTTTGGTTGCGAGAAGTAAAATTCCTTGGGCATGTGATCAACAGTCAGGGAATTCAGGTCGACCCATCAAAGATCGAGGCCATAAAGAACTGGGCAATCCCAAGAACCCCCACAGAAGTCCGCCAATTCCTAGGACTTGCCGGTTATTATAGGCGATTCATTGAGAACTTCTCAAAGATAGCAGGTTCCTTAACGGAGTTGACCCGTAAGGATGTGAAATACGTCTGGGGTGAAGAGCAGGAAAAGGCGTTTCAGCTGCTTAAGCAGAGGTTGTGTAGTGCACCAATTCTGTCCCTACCCGAAGGGACTGAAAATTTTGTAGTCTACTGTGATGCCTCGCACAACGGACTAGGTTGTGTGCTCATGCAAAGGGACAAGGTCATCGCCTATGCATCACGACAGCTCAAGATTCACGAGATAAACTATACGAC
>JAANYP010004821.1:0-21172 GCA_020465985.1 Centrapalus pauciflorus | reverse complement strand
CCCTCTTTTCTTGGTTCTGGGGACTTCCAGCTTGTGTTTGCACACTTGCTGTTGCCATGAGCGTGGTCTTAGCTATGTTGGCTCTGTCCTGTGCCTCTTGTGCAGAGACATCAGTAGTGCCAGCCACAGAACTCATATGAACCATCTCTGAAGAGATGTTCACCTCCTGAGAGAGGATGTGAGTTTCCTCAACTGGTTCCCTTTGGATATTCTATGTAGAAGTATACTTTTGCACAGGGATATATGGCTCTTGTTGATGGGAGGAGGAGGAAGAAGCTCCTGGTCCCCTTTTTCTTTTATATAAGTATCTTAGTGGGCGTCTTGGCTGTACAAAAGGATCAGATGGAATATTTGTATCATGAGGAGTGGGTTGGGGTCCTGGGGGTGAAGCAGGAATGTTGGGCTGTGTCTGCTCAGGACCCTCTCCTCTGTTTCCTGGAATGATGTTCATCATTGCAGAGGGCAATGGAACATCTACACTGACAAAATTGGCACTTGGCTTTAACAGCCTTTTGATTGAAGACAATGAGTGCCTATGGGAAACATGTATCCGTTTATGTAAATGTGGAGTTGTGCAGGTGTGTGCAATAATTTCTGCCAAAAACCTAGGATACATCAGACATTTCCCATTCTTTAGGGAATGATGCCTTAACATCCCCTGAAAAATCATGTTTGAAAAATTGAACTGTTGGCCAGTAGAAAAGCACACTAAGGCAGTGGCAATATTTGAAGAAAACTCAGACCAACCAGTTCTTTTGGGGCTTAAACATTGCTGAATAATATGCACAAGGTATTTCCATTTAGGAGAAAAATGTGCCTTAAGAAAAGTAAAAGAATCAGCAGGACCCCTATAACCAATATTTTGAAGACCAAAATGTAGAGCTTGAAGGGATAGGTCGGTCATACCCGAGGCATCTTGAAGATGCAAGTGATGTCTGATGGATTCCTCAGTGATATTGATGACAGTTCCATCAATCTTGGATATGAGGGTAGGCACTCCATTGATGGTTTGAACAGATGCATGATTCCAAAACTGTTCAATATGGGAGATGTATATAGTAGGGTTTATGGATAAGGCATAATGGATATGGGAGTGTCTGAGGAAATCCATCATTGCATGAAACGGTTGAAGTTCAGCGTGTTTTAGGGTGTATGGGAGGCAGTTGTGTTCTTTTACGAACTCCATTGATGAAGAAACGATGGTTTAGGGTTTGAAAGAGGAATGTGTGATTCGTTCAGAGAGAAAGCAAGAGGCCGTGGAAGAAGAATTTGTAACTGGTAGTTACAACTGAACGAAATCGGGACCTTTAAAGGTTTCGAAAGGTTGGGTCCCGCGCACACATTTGAAAAATTACCCAAATACCCTGCACACTTTGACAGATCAAGTGAAAATAACTAGCAGTCCGAGAAAATGAACTAGCAGCATGAGAAAATTCTCATGCTGTTAGTTTAAAATTAGGCAACTTTTCAATGAAACAGTGTCTCCCCCTTAAATAAGCATACTGAGTAGATAATAATGAAAACCAATTAATCCATGTTTACCATACCAATATTTGATACTAGGAAAGTGAACCTTCCCACATCAAACGGTTTTGTAAATAGATCAGCTAACTGATCATCTGTATGTATTTTGGTAACTTGGATTAACTTCTTTTCATTACAGTCTCTAATGAATTGAAATCTGATTTCTATATGCTTGGTTTTTGGGAATTTCACTGGGTTTTGCACAATGCTGATTGCACTTGAATTGTCAATATAAATAGGAGTGGATAAGAAATTCATACCATAGTCTCTTAGTTGATTTTGAATCCACATTACCTGGGAGCAGCAGCTTGCAGCTGCTACGTATTCTGCTTCAGTGGATGATGTGGAGACAGTTGTTTGCTTTTTGCATTGCCAGGAGACCAGTCTTGCTCCTAAGTATTGACATCCACCATTTGTGGATTTCCTGTCAATGTTGCATCCACCATAGTCACTGTCAGAATAAGCAGTTAGTTCAAAAGGAGAGTCTTTAGGATACCATAGGCCTAAATGTGGTTGGCCTTTAAGATATCTAAAGATTCTCTTAACAGCAACTAAGTGAGAATCCTTTGGAGAGCATTGAAACCTAGCACACACACAGACAGCAAACATTATATCAGGTCTAGAAGATGTTAGATACATGAGAGATCCTATAAGGGATCTGTATAGATGAATGTCCACATCTATGCCATCTTTGTCTGTATGGAGCTGTTTATGAGGATCCATTGGAGTGCTTGCACCTTTGTGTCTTGATAGCCAAACTTTTCCAGTATGTCTTTGACATACTTTGATTGACTTATGAATAGACCAGTAGGCTTCTGTTTGACCTGCAGCCCTAGAAAGAATGTGAGTTCCCCCATTGAACTCATTTGAAACTTTTTGTGCATTAGGGCCTCAAACTCTTTGCACAAACCATCATTGGTTGAACCAAAGATGATGTCATCAACATAGATTTGGACAAGCAGAATCTCATCTTTGATAGACTTAGTGAAGAGTGTTTTGTCCAAAGTGCCTCTCTTGAATCCATTCTGTAGAAGATATGATGACAGAGTGTCATACCATGCTCTGGGGGCTTGGTGAAGACCATAGAGAGCCTTGTCTAGCTTGTACACCCTGTCTGGATACTTGTAGTCTTCAAAACCAGGAGGTTGACACACATATACTTCCTCTTCAATTGTCCCATACAGGAAAGCAGACTTGACATCCATTTGGTACACTTTAAATCCTTTGAAGCTTGCATAGGCTAGAAATAGTCTGATGGCTTCAATTCTTGCTACTGGAGCAAATACATCATCATAATCAATGCCTTCTTCTTGAGTGTACCCTTGTGCTACTAGTCTTGCTTTGTTCTTGATGACTATCCCTCTCTCATCCTTCTTGTTTCTGAACACCCATCTTGTACCAATTGCTCTCTTACCTTTAGGAAGATCCACCAGAGTCCATACATTCTGAATTTTGAACTGTAAAAGCTCTTCTTGCATAGCTTCAATCCAGGATGAATCTTTTAATGCTTCTGATGCCTTTTTGGGTTCTAGTTGAGACATGAAACAGGCATGTTCAAAAGCAGCTAGACTGAATTCAGGAACTGCTTGTTCAGCAGCAGCAGTCTCATTGTGAACCATTTTCCTTGTTTGAACAGGAGTGCTTGGATCACCCAGTATTTGATTGAGAGGGTGATACTTGTGAACCCTTAGTGTGGGCTCTCTCTCTGTTTGAAAAGAAGTTCCAAGATTTGTATCATCTCCATCAGAACTAGTAAAAGGATCAGCTTCAGGAACAGCTTGACTTGAATCTGGGACTGTGTCCCTTTGTGTTGGAGCTGTTCTCTCAGGACTTGGGAGTGGCACTTCAGTATCTGGATGTGCATCATGTTGGGCATTCAGGACCCCTGGAGGATCACATGACAGAAGTGGTAGAGTGGTGTAATCATCCCAACTTGTTGAATCTGCAGCAGTCTGAAACTTTGTGCCAACAGCTTGAGAAATTGTATTGGCAGCATGAGAATTTGTGTTAGCAGCTTCAACCCTGTATGCATCAGCTTCTGCAGTATACTCAACAAAGCTCAGAGAATGTGTTAGTGAATCTAAATCAAACAACCAATCAGGACCAGTGCCTTTGATATTAGCAGTATTTTCATTAAATTCAACATTGGCACTTTCTTCAATTGTTTTAGACACACTGTTGTATACTCTATAGGCTTTGCTTTGAGTTGAGTATCCTACAAAGAATCCTTCTTCAGCTTTACTTTCAAACTTTCCTAAGTGAGTCTTAGTGTGAAGAATAGTACATGGGCATCCAAAAGGCTTGAAGAAAGCAATTAGGGGACTTCTGTTATGGAATAACTCATAGGGAGTTTTCCCTTGTGATTGAACAACTTGAACCCTATTTAGAACATAACAGGCTGTATTAACAGCTTCTGCCCAGAAAGTCATTGGCAGATTTGAATCAGCTAACATTGTTCTAGCAGCCTCAATTAATGTTCTGTTCTTTCTTTCAGCTACACCGTTTTGTTGTGGTGTTCTTGGTGCACTATATTGTCTAGCAATGCCTTTGGACTCACAGAAACTGTTTAGAATGTGATTTTTAAATTCAGTTCCATTGTCTGATCTTATCACCTTAACTTTGGAATTTGATTGGTTTTCTATCTTAGGGATAAAAGACTTAACTAGCTCAGCAGTTTCATCTTTGGACCTAAGAAAGTAAACCCAAGTAAATCTGGTGAAATCATCAACAATGACTAAACAGTATGCCCTTTTATTCAAACTCAAAACAGATGTTGGACCAAATAGATCCATATGTAGCAACTGAAGGACAGATGAGATTGAATTTACTTCTTTGGTCTTATGAGAAGTTTTGTGTTGCTTACCTTTAAGGCATGCTACACAATGATCATCACAAATGAACTCCTTTTGTGGTAAGCCTCTTACCAGATTCTTTTTAACTAAAGCATTCATGGACTTGAAGTTCATGTGACACATCCTTCTATGCCAAAGAGCAGACTCATTTGATGATGCTTTGGATATTAAACAGCTTAAAGTATTTGATTTAGATAAGAGATCTGTGTCCAGGTAGTAAACATTGTCCTTTCTTGGTGTTCTTAGTAAAACAAGATTTTCAGGAACTTTGAAATCTTTTGAAAGTACAATGCACTCAGAATCTGTGAACAGAACAATGTTTTGTTTGTCACAGATTTGAGAGACACTTAATAAATTGTACTTAAGCTGTTCATCATACAGAACATCATGGAATGTCATGTTGCCTGCATTAACAGTACCTTTACCTGTAACCTTACCTCCTTTTGAGTTGCCTCCAAATGCAACAAAACCTCCATCAAAACCTTTGAAATTTGACAAGCATTCAGAGTTGCCTGTCATGTGCCTAGAGCATCCACTGTCAAGATGCCATCTTGTTCTATGAGGAGACCTGTGGTTGCCCTGCACAAATAACAGCTTAGTTAGTAGTGGAGTAAACCCAAACCAAATTGGTTTTGGGTTGGCCTTGTACATTGACATAACTAAATACTGTTTTTGACTTCTTATATTTAGTGAGATCTACTGATGGAGTCTTTGGAGAGTATTTGGTGATTATATGAGGTATCCAACTATTTTGATCATCTTTTCTTCTAACAGTCTCAGATGGTTCACTAGCAGCTCCAGATTGATGCTCAGCAGTTTGAGCTGTGTTTGTAGTGCTAACAGTTTCAGTTTTTGCACTAACAGCATCAGATTTTGACTTAGCAGTCTGATCTTTTGCATTAGCAGTTTGAGCATCAGATTTGTCCTTGACACACCATATTTGTTTAAAACTTGATTTAGGCTTTGCCAAAACTTGTTTTTGATGTGTGGACTGTTTTTTATTAAATTTGGAAAACCTGTGATCAACTGTTTTCTTTGGAACTGCTGTGGAAGGTTTCACTTTTGAGTGCTTTGCCTGAATAAGATATGATTTTATGTGATGCACAGTCTGTTTTGCAACAGCTGGTTTGTAAAAACAATCTTTGGCTAAGTGATTCTTCCTTCCACAGTGAAAACATCTTTTGACAGTTTGAATTGGAGAACCAGACTTTTCTGCCAATTTCTGGTTCTTGTTTCTCTGATTTCCTCTTACCTGCTGTTGCTTAGAAAACTTTTGAACACCATGCTTTTGGCATGTGCAGACAGAAACAGTTTTACCTCCTTTATTTCCTTTTGATGAAGATGCAGTGTTACAGTTAGAATGTACAGAAACTTGTGGAATAGCATTGCATACACTCATCTTCTCTTTTCCTTTCTTACTGGGGGCTTGGACCTCTATGGGTGCACTTATTGTGTCACAGTCTCTATTTTGACTCTTATCTTCCTTTAATTCAGGACTGTTATCAAGGATAGGATCTACAATAGTCATAGACTCATCTAGTGGTTCATTGACAAGTCTATCAGCAACCTCACTCATTGGATGAATGTACTTGTTATTGTATGGAGGTGGGGTAGCTCTGTATCCTATTCCTTCTTTGGGATTGACCTGAGATTTCACTCTATCTTTAAATTGGACTTCCATTAGGTGTTCGAGCTTTTGATTTGCTAACTTGAAGTTTCCTAGATCTATGTTAACGGATTCTAGTTTCTTATTAGCCTCAAACACCTTTTGTTCAGTCTCTTCTACCTTTTTATTCAGAGATTCTATTTTCTTATTTAGCTCCTTTTTCTCCCACTCATGATAGGTTCTATCATACCCCATTTGAATCTCATTATCCTTATAATCATTGATCTGTTTTTCCAGATCTTTTATGGCTTGCATGTATTCATATCTCCTTTCTTCCATCTTAGCTAGAGTTTTGCACATGCTCTCATTATGATCTCTGTACTTTTTAACCATATTTTTGCATGATTGAGAGCAGAGTTTAGAATTTACCTCAGAGGGCAGTTCAGTGGAGGAGACATTTGATGTTTCTGCCATAAGTGCTTGATTTTGAAATTCTTCCTCTGTCTGATCACTCCAGTCAAACACATTGTCTTCTTGAGAGACAAGTGCTGTTGATGATGATGTTAGAATGGGTTGTGAAGTCCTTGATGGCTGTTGACCTTGAGATCTACATTCTCTGGAAAAGTGACCAAGCTTATGGCATTTATAGCATTCCACTTTTGATTTATCAAAAGATGGTTTGCCTTCTGTCTTGGCTTGAAAGTTGGTCCTACTAGTTTTTTTTTAGAAATCTTTTGGCCCTCATGGTCAACATTGCATGCTGCCACTTTAAATCCATCTCTTCAAGATCATCTGGATGAATTTGTTCCAAGTCTTCAACATTTAGAGCAAATAATCCATCATTGGCAACAAAAGCCTCATAGTGAGTTTCAGCAGAGTTGCCATCACCACCTGAGAAAGAATCAGAGTTATTAGATTTTTCAGAAGACAGAAGAGCAGTATTGTGATTATAAGAAAAGGATTTCTTTTTAGCATCAATCTCAGTCTCAAACACTCTTAAACTGTTATACAGATCATCCAATTCTATCTCATCAAGAGTGTCTTTTGTTCTCCATTGTGCAGCATAGACTGTCCATTCTTCTCCAAGAGATCTGAGAAACTTTCTGTTGACTTCATCTTGATCCAGATTGACCTTTGCACTTTCCAGTTCACTTATCAGTTTGTTGAACCTGTCAAAGATTTGAGTAAGGTTTTCATTCTTGCCACCAGAAAAGTTTTCATACTGCTGTTTCAAGAGGTCCTTTTGGTTTCTCTTGGTACTGGCATTACCAGCAAACCTCTTCTCTAAGGCATTCCAAAGAGAATGAGCAGTATAAAACTTTTTAAACTGATGTTGATAAGCATTAGGAATGGCTATTTGTAAAAGTGTAAGTGCTTTCACTTCATTCATTCTAGCCTTCCTTTCAAGTTCAGTTTTTGGAGGAGTTTTGACTGGTTTTCCCTCATCATCAAGTTCTGGATCAACTACAGGAGGAAATTCAACAGCTTCCCATATGGCATAATCAATGAATTGAATATGCTGTTGAATCCTGAGTTTCCACATCTCAAACTCAGTGGGCTTGAGCATAGGCACTTTGAGTCCTTGCCCAGATCCACTGCTGCTATTTTCAAATTCCATTGCAAAACAATTAAAAATTTAAAAGAAAGTTTTTGACTTTGAAAAACAAAGAGTAACCTGGTTTGAAAAACCTGATTTGAACAACCTGGTTTGACAAACCTGGCTCTGATACCACTTGTCAGGATCTAAATATGAATTACCAAGACTAACTGATTTGAATTTATCAGAGTATAAATCAATAATCTTGCTTTGAATCAAAGTTTAATCAAGAAGTTTGCGGAATAACACTTAATTATTTTATCAAAAACTTTCAGAATCAATAATGAATAAACACACAAGAATTAATCAAGACTGTTTGTATTGCTGAATTCAACGATTACAATCACCTCTAATCTGTTTGATTAGACGAAGAACACAGACTGTTCTTAGGGTTTTACAACCTTAGAGGCTTATGAAAACTTAATCAACAAAGCAATTACAGACTCAAAGTATGCAGGAAAAACCTATACAATAGAAAGACCTATTCTATGTATTTATATTGCTTCTTGATATGTTTCCTTGACGAATAATGACTTCTCTGATAGTAGATATGCTGGAATCTTCACGTAGATATCGTTTCCTGAAAATCAGCACTTTCTGTTTCTGAAACTGTTGAGCAGCTTGAATCTCTTGACAGCATGAGCAGAGCAGCTTGAGTTGTTTTGCTCTGGCAGCTTGAACTTTTACACTAGCAGCTCGAGTTTCTTCAACTAGCAGCATGAACTTTGTATTTACATTTAAAAACTACTAACAGTCTGAGAAGTCTAACTAGCAGCTTGAATATACTTAACTATTTCCCAACATCTTCTTGTCACAGATTTGAGATACACTAATGAGATTGTGAACCAGTTTATCAGCGTGATAAACTTGATCCAACTTGATCGTCCCATTAGTGACCACTCCAGTACCCGTGATGTTTCCTCCTTTGTTTCCCGTGAATGATACAAATCCCCGATTCCCACCCTTGAAGTCTGTAAGGAGACTTCTTTCCCCCGTCATGTGCCTGGAGCATCCACTGTCGACGAACCATTTGTTGTTTGGACCTGTTGTGATCTCCTGCACATGAAAGAAAACAGGTTAGTTATCACGGGGAACCCAAGCCATGACTGACTTGGTTATACCATTCTCGTCCACATACTTAAACTCTTTCAAATACCCATCTCGCCTTTCAGGTGACTTGGGTCGTTGAACAGGAGTTTGTTGTGGTGCCGAGTGATGTAAATTCACTCTTTGCCTTTGAGTAGGCATTTGTTGTGGAGCTCTTGAATAATTCCGATTATATTGCATTTCAGATTGAGATCCCTGAGCTCTAACCGGTGTGTGATGTCTAACAGGAGTATGTGACCTAACCGGAGTGTATGCTCTGCTAGGTGTTGTGCTCCTATATTGTTGTTGAGGACCAGACCTAGATTGATTAATGACTCGATTCGGTGAATTAGTCCTAACCACTTCTTTTGGTCCACCTTTTACCGGTATTTGTTTCACAACTTGTTTTGGTGCAGCCTGCACAGTTTTCTCGGTACTCTGAGAACTACTAGTGCTCGCCACACTTGTTGAAGGCTTAACTTGTGTTGGCTTCCCTGTCTTAGGTGTAACGTCAGTTTTCCTAAGCGGACAGTTAGAAGCAACATGCCCTTTTTCATGACATCTAAAGCAGGACATCTTGTCAATGGACTTCTTGTGTGTGCCCTTAGTCTTAGGTGTCTCACTAGTGTCCTGGTCTTTTTGAGCATCTATTGTGACTGGTTCATCGTCCTGATCATTAAAATCAATTTTTTGTTTTCCTGCAGGTGTTTCACTGGAGGAAGACACAAATTTGACTTTCTTAACCTGGACGTTTGTATCAGTCACCTTAGGTGTATTTTCCTTTATAGGTTCAGACACTGGTTCAGGTATGTCCTCTAAGTCTACTGATTTCTCAGTTTTCTCCTGAGGTTGAGGCACATAGTTGGCATTAAAAGGTGGAGGAATCTCATGAAATCCTAGACCTACAGGCTTTTTAGATTGGCGTTGAGCATCTAAAACTTTCCCTAGGTTCAGACTTGAATTCCTAAACTTTTCTAGCTTACTATTAGCCTCGGCTACCTTCACCTTAGTTTCAGCTAGCTCTACTTCTTTGGTCTTAAGATCTTTGGTCAAGGCCTCTACATGCTCATACATCAGTTCTAATCTAAGACACTGCTCACTCAGCTTGTCTTTTAGAACTACGACATCTTGTGCATCTGCCTTAAGCTTATCCCTAAGATCTTGATTAATGTCATTCAGGCTAGCATTATCAGATTTTAAAGACTCATTTTGAGCAGATATGTTTTTATGTGATTCTAATACTAGATTCAACCTGTCGTTAGAAGTAACACATAACACACATAATTCATGGAAAAGAGAGTAATTCAGACTAACCTTTGTGTGATCTGATTCGACGTTGGCCATTTGAGCGGCAAACTCCAGAAGTGTCTGATCATTCGACTTCTCCACCCACATCGGACTGCTGTCCCTTGTGTTCTGCTCTTCCCCTTCACATCCACTCTCCGTGACTTCAGCCATAAAGGCTCTAGCGTTAGATTTCGGATGTGAGCTCCTGTCGTAAGTACCATTCAGCTGTCTGTCTGATGTGACGTTTGATAACAGACCAGCTATGTTTGCTTAAATGGAAGATGAACTCGGAAGGTATCTCTGTTGAGACTGGTTCTGAAACTGTCCATGATGCTGATTCTGCCCTTGGTAAGCATCTACCTTCGGTCTCTGACATTCTCTGGCGAAGTGTCCCAGACCTTGACAATTGTAGCATTTGACCTTGGACTTATCAAAACCAATCCCCTTATTATTTATGTTCAAATTTCTTCCAGTGCGCTTGATGAATCGCTTAACCCGTTGGGTTACCATGGCCAGTTGCCATTTGAGATCCATCTCCTCAAGGTCGTCAGGGTCTACCTGATCATAATCTTCATCCCAGAGTGCAGGATCGTTTATTTTCCCTTGAACGCAGTTTCCATATGCGGCCCCAAATGATGCAAGCAAGTTCAAATGTTCTTCGGCCGATTTAGCGCTCATGGGCATTTTAGAGTATCCCTGAGATGTTGATGCCTGAGTTGCCTGAGGTTGTTGTTCTTCCGATCTTCCCAACCCTAAGAACGCTCTATTCAGTGTGTCATCAGTCTCTGCTGGTGACGACGTTTCTCCGGTGAAAAACGTTGTAGCAGTCTTCGTATCTGCTGCAACCGAAGGTTTTGATTTTCCAAAATACATGGCTGGATTTTGGACTTGTTCATAATCCGTTTCGGCCTTCAGTAGCTCGAAATGATAAGCCCGCAACGTTCCCACTACATCCTCCAATGATTGAGTATAGTACTTATCTTCATTAAGCTTAATCATAGCCACATACATCGCCCATTTGGCTGGTAAGGCATCAAGAAGCTTATTGTTCTTTTCTGTGTCATTATACTCAATGCCATGACTCTCAAGCTCTGTCAGCAGATGATAAAAGCGGGTGATGGTGTCGTCCAGCTGTTCATCCTTCAAAGCCTTGAAATAGCAAATTGTTGTTTCAACAACTCCATGCGCTTCCTCCGAACCCTCGGATTACCCTCACACCTCTTTTCCAGCGTCTCCCAAAGCTCCTTAGATGTCTTTTGATTGCGGAATGTGTGTAGTATATCCTGAGGCAAAGCCATTCGAATAATCGAGAATGCTCGGTTTTCGGCTTCATTTAGTTTCTTATCATCCTCCTTCATCATTTGATATGATAAGACTCTTTGACGGCCTTCAACTTCTGAGATAGCTGGAATGTATCCTTCGTCAATACATATCCACATTCGCATGTCGTTGAAACGCACAAAATCAGCAAACCGATCTTTCCACCAATAATAGTCTTCAAGTTTCATCAGCTTAGGCGGAGTATTAGCCTTCCCGACCTCATGATCCATTTCTAGATACTTTTGAAGATTTGACATTGTTTCAAACGTAATTGAATTGTAACTTAATAAATTTAATTTGAAACTAATTTAAGTTAATTCTTTCGAATTTAGGTAGATTCGAATATAATTAATTTTAAACCTATTTGGGATTAAATTCGATTAAGTTATGAAATTCAGTTAAAGTCGAAATGGGTGCCAAATTCGAAGGTCTCAAACTCGAATGTCCAAGCAAGCTCGAAATAGCCAAAGTCGAATCCCAGCAAACTCGAAGCTCCTATTCGACTTTAGAACAAACTCGAATCAAACTCGAACCCTTCTAAACTCGAAACGCTCTTTATCAAACTCGAAAGGAGCGGATATTTGGTTAGACTCGAGACTAAGAAAAACCCTAATTACTCCTAACAAATTCGAGCGCCGCAAACTAGAAAAACGGCTAATACTTCGATTTCTTAACGTTTTGCAGATTAAATCAATATTTTTACAACGAAAAATATTGATTTCGATCTAAAACGTGAACAACACGAAGTATTTCCCGGATGACAATTTGCTAAGCTCGAAAAACACGAAAACTTGAGAGATCAAACGTCCAAAAACGTCAAGAAACCTAGGATGTATCTAGATGAACACGAAGAACACTAAGAACACCCCGTAGGCTCTGATACCACTTGTAAGGTCTACACACTACGGATCTATCTAGACACGAGACTGTCAACGAGTGCGGAATCCTCGTTAACGGGTTGACGGAAACAACTCTCACACGGAACACGGAGACTATCAACAAGCTGTACGAACGACACGAACGCACCTACTGGAAGATTCTCTCCGAAAGAACACTCAATTAGCTGATAAACTCGAGATCGCCTATTTGCTTAATCCCTCACGAATTCTGCAAAAGTCTCCTAATGATTCGAGTTAATCCCTAATTATAGAGGCTCATTCGAGTTTGTCATGGGCCAAACTCGAATCAGGCCCAAGGCCCATTCGAGTTTGTCCCCTTGACACTCTCGAATCTGCCTAATGATGTACATTCGAATCTGCCTAAGGAACTCATTCGAATCTGACATAGATTCGAATCCCAGTCCTTAGTGAATTCGAATTTACTCTTTCACATATTTAACTTAGTATTGAAACTTATGTTTTCAACTTATGCTTGAATTTATCTTTGAACTTTATGTTTGAACTTCTTGTAATACGTTACGTCAAGTCCAAACATACAATCAATAACTATCAAACATATTTAAACATATATATCAAATACTCGTTAATTCCCAATATTTTGAATATTTCTTAAACCAAAATGCTAGATCACTTAGACTACTATCGTCACACAGGGTGTACCAATAGATTGTATGAGTTTATTGTTGCTGAAATCGAGTTATGGGGGATTTATTACCCCTGGAGAGACATGAAAATGAACAGGGGAAGACATGCTCGCCCGGAGCCTGGTCAATGGTGTAGCCATGTTGGGAAGTATGGCCCCCCTCACTTTCACATTCCTTATATATATATATATATATATATATATATATATATATATATATATATATATATATATATATATATATATATATATATATATATATATATATAAATAAGATCATTTCACTCAAAGCAAAATAATTTTAATTAAAATTTGTTTTATCATTACTTTTTCTTTATTATCGATCAATGTTTGTCTATTTTTCACTAATTAGTTTAAACATCAAGCATGATATTTGAATGAATCATTTATTTTTCCTACTTACAAAGTGTTTTATATTATATTTTTACTCTCTATATCATTCATGTTAATGTTTTTATTTGGTGACAGTCAAATTTAATTGAATTGTTAATTTATAATATGACGGTATTTAGTTATTGTTGGTTCAAGTCTTAATTGAGAAATTAATGGTAGTATAGGAATGGTTTTTTTAACGACATAAGAATAGGTGGTTGTGTAAGTTAGTCTTTCAAAAAAAAAAGTTAATTCAATTATTGATTAAATGTTTAGTCTACGTATACTGTTAATTTGTTAATATGTTTATTGAAATAATTAATATATGAACGTCATAAAGCTTTGAATATAATTAAAAATTTCTAAATGAACAAATTTATGATAACTATCTTTAGTTTATTATACGTTAGTTTCTTTTAATTTCTATTAATATCTACTAATAGTTTGGCCCACCCAAGATAAAAATCCTGGCTAGCGGTGCATGGTCGCCGCGATGGGTCCTATGGCGGTGCTTGGTCGAGCATGGCCGAGATGGTCAACGCGGCCGCGATGGCCTGAGCGCGACCGCAATTTCAAGCACGGCTGCGATGGGCCGAGCACAGGCTGCGATTAGCATATTTTGGGCCAGATTTCTATTTTGGGCTTTGGGGTCACTTTTAGGGTCCAATTCAGTTTTAAGATCAGGATGCGAGCCTGTTATGTGTATCTGTTGGGCTGTATTGATATTCTGGGATTCGTGTGTATGACCGGGATGGGAAAATAATGAGCTGTGCTGAGACTGTGATTAGAGGGATTAGTGAAACGATCAGGGTGATCAAGTGAGTACTTGAGTTCTTTTCCAACCTCGCAATTCTTTTACGAGTCTTAGCTGTGTTACTATTGTTGTGTACATTGTGTGTGAGACAGGGACGTGAACATCAAATATGATTCTATTCTTATTATATATTTTTCATATGCATTAGATGAGATCCATTCTAGGGTGTCCGTGATTAGTTCCATACGGACTATTACTCGCGATGGGTGATCGCGTGGGTGACTATCCTAACCAGTCATGTGAGCGTATATATACGATAGTGTTTATTAGCCATGTCGCTCCTGAGCTTCAACGATTTGCTAACTACTGCTATGCAGTCTATTAGCCGGGGAAGTGTCCCCACACGGATGGTGTTATACAGGGTTCTGGATCTCATGCTCCTCATATATGAGATGTGTGTGTGACGACCAGGGATTGAGATAGAGATGTGATTCGTGTATTATGTGTTTGTATTTCATGTTTATTCTGCAGAGTCTAACCCTCACGTACTCATGAGCTTCCAGCTTAGGATTTCGAGTCTAACATGTTCAGGCAATAAAGGGGAATAGCAGCAACAGCTGCCGAAGTAGGGATTCAAGATGCTTCATGGAATATAATATCAGTTACTATATGATAATAGCATTCGTACTGCATGATAATAATATCTTTTGGGTTTTTGTACTCAGCGGCTTGTATAATTATTCAGTATGTGTATCATTAGTTAGTATTGTATGCTAGCTTAATCTGGGCTTAATTATCTGTATTAAACGGTTGACTTCACCGTAAACATGATTGTATGAAAGTTTTAATTATTCGAGATTTGTAAAATCCCTGACATGTGTAATATGGATTATATGCGATATTGCCACTTATGATATTATTATGGCGTGGCTTTTATGGGTAAATAGATGGTGTTACATATATTGATTCAAAACTTGTTAAACAAGTCATGTACATAATTCTGAATAAAATAAAAGAATTAAAAAAAATTAAAGAGTTGAAATTTTTTTCCAAAAACTAAATGTAACACCCTCCAAACCCGGCTAAAAGCCGTCATTTACAATACACGGGTGACAATAACGCATTTAATCTCCATTACACAATGTTCGAAGGTTTACACAAACACTGTTAATTAAAAATATTTAGCACAATATAACAACTCTATTTAACTGATAACCCCATCAATACAAATACAAACTCCAACACCAGTACATAACCCAAAAATACAGATAACCATGGTTTTCTTACATGTTGGTACATCCCGTGTGACGATAGCAGTCTAAGTTGTCTTACATTGTGATTTAGCATATGTTTGTTATATATATATTATGTATGATTGATGATTATCAGTGTTTGTATGTTTGAACTTGATGTAACGTATTACAAGAAGTTCAAACATAAAGTTCAAAGATAAAATCAGTCATAAGGTAATATCATAAGTTTCAAACACTTAGTTGTTTATGTAAAAGGCTAGATTCGAATTACTTAAGGGAATACATTCGAATCTGAGATAGATTCGAATGAGTCCATAGATTCGAATAGGCTAGATTCGAGTCTGTCAAGATGGACAGATTCGAATGGGCCTTGGGCCAGATTCGAGGTTGGCCCACAACAGACTCGAATCTGGGTCTATAATTAGGGATAGACTCGAATCATTAGCAGACTTTTTGCAGAATTCGTGAGGAATTGAGCAAGAGGCGATCTCGAGTTTATCAGCTAGGTGAGTGCCGTTTCGGAGAGAATTAGTACGTAGGATCGTTCGTGTGTCGTTCGTTCAGCGTCTAATAGTCTCCGTGTTTCCGTTGGTTGAGAGTTGCCCGTCTAACCGTCAACGAGGATTCCGCACTCGTTCACGGATCCGCGTCTAGATAGATCTTGCAGTCGTAGACCTTACAAGTGGTATCAGAGCCTACGGAGTGTTCTTGGTGTTCTTCGTGTTCATCAGATACATTCTAGGTTTCTTGACGCTAGTTGGACGGTTTTGCTCTCAAAAACGTGTTTTTAAGCTTAGCAAATTCATATTCGGGAAACACTTTGTCGTTTTTCACGTTTTTGGTCGAAATCACTATTTTTCATTTGCAAAATAGTGGTTTAATCTGTAAAACGTCAAAAAATCAAAGTGTTAGCCGTTTTTCGAGTTTGCGGCGCTCGAATCTATAGGGGTAATTAGGGTTTTACTTTATTTTCGAGTCTAACCTAAATACGCTCCTTTCGAGTCAATTTCAGTGTGTTTCGAGTCTACCTTGTTTCGAATCTGTTACTTCATTCGAATTGGATCTCGAGTCTATATTGTTTCGAGTTTGTTTCGAGTTTGTTACTGTTTCGATTCTGTGCTTCGAATCTGCTGACATTCGATTCTGCTGTGCCTTCGATTCTAAGGGTCTTCGAATCTAAGAGTCCTTCGAATCTGACATAACTTCGAATCTAAGGAGTTGTTCGAATCTGACATTATTTCGAATCTAATTGACTTTTAAGACTTAATCGAATTTAATTTCAAAAGATTTAATATTAATTAGTTTCGAATCTATCTAGATTCGAATAAGTTAATCTAAATCAGTTTCGAATTAAATTAATTAAGTTCAAATTCAATTTCTTTTAGAAAAGATGTCAAACCTTCAGAAATTCCTTGAGATGGATCACGAAGTTGGGAAGGCAAATGCACCGCCAAAGCTGATGAAAGTTGAGGACTATTACTGGTGGAAGGA
This sequence comes from Centrapalus pauciflorus, assembly GCA_020465985.1. Lineage (NCBI taxonomy): Eukaryota > Viridiplantae > Streptophyta > Magnoliopsida > Asterales > Asteraceae > Centrapalus > Centrapalus pauciflorus. Next base: position 4,467 of record JAANYP010004821.1, on the reverse strand, counting down.
CAGATTTACGGATTTTGTACGATTCAACGATATGCGCATGTGGGTGTGCATAGATGAAGGGTACATTCCGCCAGTATCTGAAGTTGAAGGCCGTCAAAAGGTCTTGTCATATCAGATGATGAAAGAAGATGACAAGAAACTATTTGAAGCTGAAAACAAGGCTTTCTCAATTATCCGTATGGCTTTACCTCAAGATATCTTGCACACATTTCGGACTCAAAGGACGTCGAAGGAACTTTGGGAATCTCTCCAGAAAAGGTGTGAAGGTAATCCACGGGTACGTAGAAAGCGTACAGAGCTGTTGACCCAACAGTTTGCGATTTTCAAGGCTCTTAAGGATGAACAGTTAGATGATATTATCACACGGTTCTATCATCTGATAACAGAGCTTGAAAGTCATGGCATTGAGTATTCGGACAATGACAAGAACAACAAGCTTCTTGATGCCCTACCAGCCAAATGGGCTATGTACGTGGCAATGATTAAGCTGAATGAAGACAAATATTATGCTCAATCACTTGATGACATTGTGGGAACGTTGAGGGCATATCATTTCGAAATGATTAAGGCTGAGACTGATTACGAGCAAGTCCAGAATCCGGCTATGTATTTTGGAAAGACATCTAAATCATCAGTGACAGCTGAACCAAAGAGTGCTACAGCGTTTTTCACCGGAGAAACGTCTTCGCCACCAGAGTCCGAAGACTCACTGAATCGCGCGTTCTTAGGGTTAGGAAGATCGGAAGAACCGCAACCTCAAGTCCAACAGGCATCGACCAGTCAGAGCTATTCGAAGATGCCGATGAGCGCAAAGTCCGCGGAAGAGCATCTGAATCTACTTGCTTCGTTTGTGGCCGCTTATGGAAATTGTGTTCAAGGGAAGATCAATGATCCGGCTCTTTGGGATGAAGATTACGATCAGGTCGACCCTGATGACTTAGAGGAAATGGATCTTAAGTGGCAACTGGCCATGGTGACCCAGAGGGTTAAAAGATTCATTAAGAGAACTGGAAGGAATTTGCAGATGAATAACAAGGGGATCGGGTTTGATAAGTCTAAGGTCAAATGCTACAACTGTCAGGGATTGGGACACTTCGCCAGGGAGTGTCAAAGACCGAAGGTAGAGACATACCAAGGACAGAGTCAGCATCAAGGACAGTACCAAAATCAGTCCCAACAAAGATACCTTCCGAGTTCCTCTTCTGGTCAAGCCAATCTAGCGGGTCTACTATCCAATGTCACTTCTGACAGACAGCTAGATGGTACCTATGACTGGAGTTCACATCCTGAGTCCAATGCTAGAGCTTTCATGGCTGAAGTTACGGAGAATGGTTGTGAAGAAGACGAGCAGACCACAAGGGAAAACAGTCCGATGTGGGTTGAAAAGGCGAATGGTCAGACAGTGCTGGAGTTTGCTGCTCAGATGGCCAACGTGGAATCTGATAACTCAAAGGTTAGTCTGTCTGATTCTCTATTTCAAGAATTATGTGCTTTGTGTGCTACTTCTAATGATAGGTTAAATCTAGTCTTTAGAATCACATAAAACCATATCTGCTCAAAATGAAAATTTAAAAATTGAAAACGCTAGCCTAAATGATATAAAGCAAGATTTAAAAGAAAAGCTTAAGGCTGATGCTCAAGACGTAATAGTTCTAAAAGACAAACTGAGTGAGCAGTGTGTTAGGATAGAGCTTATGTATGAGCACGTAGAGGCCTTGACCAAAAGTCTGAATGACAAGGACATAGAGCTAGTCGAGACCAAAGTTAAGGTAGCAGAGGCAAATAGCAAGCTGGAAAAGTTTAGGAATTCGAGCCTCAACCTAGGAAAAGTCTTAGATGCCCAAAGACAGTCTAAGAAGCCTGTAGGTCTAGGTTTTCACGAAATTCCTCCACCTTTCAATGCAAACTATGTGCCTCAGCCTCAGGAGAAAACTGACAACTCAGTAGACTTAGAGGACCTACCTGAAACGACACCTGAGCCTATAGTAGAAAATGCACCTAAGGTGACTGACTCAACCGTCAAGGTCAAGAAAGTGAAATTTGTGTCTTCCTCCAGTGAAACACCTGCAGGAAAACAGAAAATTTCATGGGCTGACCAGGTCGAAGAGACAGACACTGTAGATGTACCAAAGGAAGTAGACACTAGTGAGACACCTAGATCTAAAGGACCAACCAAAAAGTCCATGGATAAGATGTCTTGCTTTAGATGTCACGAGAAAGGGCATGTTGCTTCTCACTGTCCAAATAGGAAAGCAGATGTTACCCCTAAGACAGTGAACCCAACACCTGTTAAGCCCTCACCAAGTGTGGCAAGCAGCAGTAGTTCTCAACCTACCGAGAAAACTGTGCAGGCCGCACCAAAACCTGTTGTGAAACAAACACCGGTTAAGGTTGGACCAAAAGAAGTGGTTAGGACAAATTCACCGAATCGTGTCATTAATCAATCTAGGTCAGCACCACAGCAAGTCTATAGGAGCACCACACCTAGCAGGTCACACACTCCAGTTAGGTCACATACTCCCGTTAGACATTATGTTCCGGTAAGAGCTCAGGGATCACAGTCTGAAATGCAGTATAATAAGAGTTATTCTAGAGCACCACAACAAATGCCTACTCAAAGGCAAAGAGTGAATCTAAATCACTCGGCACCACAACAGAATTCAGTTCAAAGGCCCAAGTCACCTGAAAGGCGAGATGGGTACTTGAAAGAATTCACGTATGTGGACGAGAATGGTATTACCAAGTCAGTCATGGCTTGGGTTCCCCGTGATAACTAACCTCTTTTCTTTCATGTGCAGGAGATAACTACCGGTCCAAACAACAAGTGGTTCGTCGACAGTGGTTGCTCCAGGCACATGACGGGGGAAAGAAGTCTTCTCACAGACTTCAAGGGGGTAATAGGGGATTCGTATCATTCGCGGGTAACAAGGGTGGAAATATCACTGGAACTGGAGAAGTCACTAATGGGACAATTACTTTGGATCAAGTTTATCACGTTGATAAACTGGTTCATAATCTCATTAGTGTATCTCAAATCTGTGATAAGAAGAACTCGGTGTTATTTACTGACACTGAGGCGTTAGTGCTAAAGCCTGGATTCAAAATACCTGAAGATTGGATATTGATGCGGGCTCCAAGGAAGAATGACTTGTACATGCTCGATATGAACAAGCCAGATAATTCGATGGGTCCGATCTGCTTACTATCAAGAGCTTCGGAGACGGAATCGGTTTTGTGGCACAGACGCATGGCTCACTTGCACCTAAGGAAAATGAACTACATAACGAAGAATGGTTTGGTGCAAGGTGTGCCTCTGAAGAGCTTTCAGTTTGAAGACAAGTGTCTACCATGCATGAAGGGCAAGCAACATAAAAAGACACACAAGTCCAAGAAGCTGAACTCCATAACCTCGACATTCGATTTGTTGCATATGGACCTTTTTGGCCCTATCAACAAAAGGAGTATAGGAGGTAGTTGGTTTTGCTTAGTTATCACTGACGATTACTCACGGTTTTCATGGGTTTTCTTTTTAGGTACGAAGGACGAGACGGCAACAAAGCTCATCGGGTTCTTAGACCAAGTGGAAAACTCCTACGGAACAAGGGTTAAAAATATACGTAGTGATAATGGGACTGAATTTAAAAACTCTGTAATTGGTGTATATTGCCTATCAAAGGGCATCGTGCATCAATTCAGTGCACCATATGAACCTCAACAGAATGGGGTGGCCGAACGTAAAAACAGAACATTGATAGAGGCTGCAAGGACTATGCTTTCGGATTCAAAGCTTCCTACCATGTTTTGGGGGGGAGGCAGTGAATACCGCGTGCCATATTTTAAATAGAGTCCTTACAGTCAAATCATTGAACAAAACATGTTATGAAATTTTGAATAAAAGGCCACCTAACTTAACTGGATTCGAACCGTTTGGAGTACCATGCACACTTTTAAGAACAAAACATCAACCGAAATTTGGTGAAAAGGCTGACGAAGGATACTTCCTAGGTTATGTGCCAAACTCACCAAACAAACGGGTGTTTAACAAAACAATTGGTACTGTGGAGATTGTGTATAATATTGAAGTCTCAAGTTATACACATGAACCCCAAACTGGTCCGGAATGGATATTTGACTATGATAAGTTATTTGAGTCATTTAACATTCCTCTGGATTATAATGCAGGTACAATAGAGAAGGACTTGGCGACGTTGCATCTGAACGACGATGGCCAAATCTTTCCAAGAACCACGTTCGAATCTACTTCCGAGCCTACTGCGACTATAGATGGGTCTCCAGAAGTTGCTGATCAAGAGGCACCTACCACTGAGAATCAGACTCAAGCATCGAGTTCCAACTCTGAGGAAAATGTCCGTGAGGAGGAAAACGTAGAAGCTGAGCCTGTTCCCCCTTTAGGTGAAATAGGATCCAACTTAGGAGATAATCTAAGGGTTGATGAAATAGAGACCT
>JAANYP010004820.1:0-89935 GCA_020465985.1 Centrapalus pauciflorus | reverse complement strand
ATTCCTCTTTTAACAGAATCCTCCGAGATCCAATTCCAGAAATCACATACCACAAATTATAATCTATTGTAATCAAATTCACGTTTTGACATATTCAACTTAAAACTTATACCCGAATGTCTTCGATAATTACAATTACCGATTCCCCCATCATTGATATACAAATCTCTATTCATGATGTCCATAAAACGGTTGGGGTGTTACTTAATCAAAATATCGTGACCAGAGACTCGTAGTGCTCATAAATATTCCTGAAAGCCAATTTCAGTACATTCCCTCTTCGGACCTCAACTAATCATATCCCATTCGTAGATTAATCTTAGAAAAATAATTAGCTCTCGTGCAGCTAATTGAATAATCATCATTTCTCGGCAGCGGATATTTATTTATTATAGTCAATTTGTTCAAACCACTTTAATCTATGCACATTCAGTAGATACAAAACAGTACGAATAACAAACTTTTGGAGAAGCTCCAGGAATCAAGTCAATACCAACTTTTCACTTGTCTTTCAGGTGCCATACCAGACAAGTCTTCCATACACATTTATGGAAACATTTGGGACAACAGGCGCATCGGCCACAGTTCTCTCTTCAATCTTGGTATCAATAGCATATACCATACAAGACTCACGACCCTAAGCAATCAGCTTTCGGGACCTAACAATCATCATTAGACATTGATCCTCACTTCTCCAATACTCATATATACAATTTTTCTCGCCTCCTTTCGGCGAAGTTATCTTTATTATTCCTTCATTGCAAACTACATGCGTCTTGTCACATATATTTAATAAATTCTTTCTAATTATCGTATCAAGTCACCGATCTCTATTGAAATCAAGTCAGGATTGAGTACTACCTCCTCAATCACTAAAGTACAATCATGATACACATGATCTACGTTAACTAATGTGTTACTTAACAATTTCAACATCAATCACAACTATCAACTTAGTCCAAAAGACTAACATCGATTGCACAAATGCAGTAGTTACGATTTAATTAATTGGCACCAGAATTTAAACAAAACTCATGACCACCTCCGAATCTCTTTTAGATTCCGAATCGTAGTATTAGACCTTTCTTTACGGTATAAGCAAATTTCATTACTGTCCAAAGTCTCTTTAACTTTCTTATTGATCAATTATCATATCAATAAGTATACTATCCTCAAGTAGCATTATATTTCCTTTTTGACATTGTCATTCTTATTTATAACGTCGACATCTTCTATATTTATCACGTTACATTCACTAAATGATATCAGAGTAAGATCCAAATTTGAAGACTACATCTTTAATTTTCTAAGGTACGACTATGATATAGGTATTCTAACTCGGCTAATGTGTTACTAGTAACTTCTATGTCAAATCTAGCCAGTAACTTAAACAGCGTCATGACTGGTCGTTTGTTCAAAACATTAGACACAAAAGGCTTGTTGATATCAGAATTAAACATCATTATTGCAAGCATAAATTTAACTTATAAACGTACCCGCATCCACCTCCGGGTTTTCCCTAGCTTCCTCCACGGTAATCTGAAATGCACTAGTCTGTCCCCTTTTTGGCTGGTTCCGGCGGTTGACTGAACCACCACTTGATCCTCCAAATGATCGAGTCGACGATGGTGCAGTAGCAGCTGGATCGTTCCTTCTGCAATTCCTACTGTAGTGTCCCCATACACCACACTTATGGCAGGCATCCGATCTTCGTGGGCATTCACTTTGGTAGTGGCCCAATTCTCCACAGCAGAAACATGCACGAGCATGACCAGGAGAACTAGACTGCCGACGATAAGACTGTGGTGGCGAGTACTGTGATGATCGTGCAGAACCAGAGTAGCCTCCTTCACGTTGACGTTTCGGCGGTGAAGGTTGAGTTGGGTTAGTTGAAGCAACATCAGCAGACCCCATCACATACCCTGACATAATCAGGATCTGTTCTACATTTCTGGCAGCTTCCAGCAGACTAGCAAACGTGGGGTAACGTACGTTGCTCATCACCCTTCGGATTTCCAAATCAAGACCAACCTCAAATCGAGTAACTTTTCTTTCTTCTGTATCAACCTGATGAGGCGCAAATAAACTTAGCATTGTGAACTCTACCGCATATTGGGACACAGACTTAGTCCCCTGAATTAGTGTCATGAACTTAGCTTCTAGTCTTCGGCGTTCATCGGCCGGGCAGTATTGCTGAGTGAAAATTTCAGTAAACTCAGCCCATGTCATTCTAAAAACCTTCTCCATTGTTAAGGCATTCACCATTGAATTCCACCACATTACTGCGTCTTTGGTGAACATAGCAGTAGCGAACCGGACCATGTCCTTCTCAGCACAATCACTGATTTGGAATGTCCGTTCTGTGGTTGTTATCCATTCCAGAGCAGCAACAGCATCACCGAGTCCATCAAACTCGACTGCTCCATTTCCTTTAAAATCCTTAAACCGACAGCCCCTGGGCTTATTAGATGACCCAGTATTGTCATCTTGTTCGTCATTGCTTTTCTCTCTTTCCTTATTCTTCCTCTTATCTTCTCTTCGTTTAGCTTCGACCTCATCTCGAGCCCGAAACTGATCTTGAATCATTCGATTCTGCTCAGCCATCATAGCTAGCATCATCTCTCTGGCTTCTTCAAGTGTCATTCCTCCTCCAGACATGTTCTGTAATATAAACATATAATTTGTTTAGCAACATGTCATAAACTTAAAGACACCATTCATTTGTCCCGTATGATAGTCAATCTCTTATAATTACTAGATCGTAACCTATCTTAGTTCAGATCATTACTTAAACCACTACATATCATTACCTAATGTTTGAGATCAAGACCTCACGGACTCTTGAATCTCAAACAACTGCTCTGATACCATCTCATGTGACACCCTTGCCACAACAACCACCAATTACAATTCACCCAGGATTAATCATCAATCATAATAATACATAATGATCTGATACCCTAAATTAAGTGCGGAAGCATTAAAAACATAAATAAAGTAGTGCAACAAGTGTTAAACACCCTACGGTGCTATAAGGTACCAAGTCTAAGTCTACACACCCATACATTTATTACAATCATCCAGAATATTTTACAACATTGTCCAAATCACCATTACCGATCAAATAGTGTCGAGTCTCCCAAATCTTCCAAACGACCTAACTAGAAGGTCCAGCAGTAGACTTCCCTTTTCCTATAAAATAAAAATCAACAATTGGGGAATAAGCGGATGCTTAGTGAATACAGAGATTATGCATTTTATAAATTTTTATGAAGCCCAAGGATAACACAGATGACCAACATCGGATATGCTCTTCGTACACAAAGTACGGACCAGAGCCGCAGCCCCATCGAGCTCAAAGCTCGGCATTTAAACATACCATCTGAGACAAACGTATGATCGGGGATGACATACTGCCTACCGGGCCTAGGAGGGATCAGCTCCAGGTCATATAGCACAATAACATCAGAGTAATCGATGCGACCCACCGGTCCATCACTAGATGCACAACAACCGAAAGGACATGCAACAAGTAAGAATGTGCATCTAAATCTACGCAAGTTAGTAGAATTCCAAACAATCAATGAAACAACAGGTCTCAGCAGGCAAAGCTTACATAAAACAAATATAAACATGCGAAATCTACTGTACTCACAGTGGGTGCGTAATTATCTTTTAACCGATATTATTTTTCTTCGGGCTTTCAACCGGATCCACCAAGTACCCCACTGTGGGTTAAACAACACCACAAGGGACCTGTTATATCAATTACAACAATTCCTCATATCATTAACCGTTTAAATCCATAAAATCAAGTTTCGTAAGTTTGGCGATATTTTCCCCCATTTTGGGTACATATCTAAATTCGAACTATAACTAAAGTTTGAACCCATTTCATGTTCATACATTGTCCTTTGAATAAATCTTGCCATTCTATGTGTTGTTTATAAGTTTCATTCAAAATATACAAGTTTAGAGAGTATATTTCTCAATTTTAGGCATTAAACTCGAATTTAATGGGTTAGATTCGAATCCATGCATCAGATTCGAATTCCCTCTTAGAATCTGATGGTACACATTCGAATCTAGGCACAGATTCGAACTCCCCCTTAGAATCTGATGGTACACATTCGAATCTAGGCATAGATTCGAACCACCCCTTAGAATCTGATGGTACACATTCGAATCTAGGCACAGATTCGAACCCCCCCCTTAGAATCTGATGGTACACATTAGAATCTAGGCATAGATTCGAACCACCCCTTAGAATCTGATGGTACACATTAGAATCTAGGCATAGATTCGAACCCCCCCTTAGAATCTGATGGTACACATTAGAATCTAGGCATAGATTCGAACCACCCCTTAGAATCTGATGGTACACATTAGAATCTAGGCATAGATTCGAACCACCCCTTAGAATCTGATGGTACACATTCGAATCTAGTACCAAACTCGAGTTTGTTCTTGTATTTCGACTCTGTTCTTGACATATTCGAGTATGTTCATCATTTCAACTTAAATCCTTCATTTCTAAGGCTAAAATCACTAATATATCATGTATAATACCTAGTTTCGATTCTACTATGCATATATTATCATACTCCAGCAACATTTCAAGCAAAACAAGCTCAAATTCGCACAAAACAACAGATTCGAATTCTAGTTAACTTCAAAACCGAAACAATAAACTTAAAAGATTCGATTCTTACCTCAATTCGTATGAAATCAGAAATCTGTTTGTAGATTGTTGTTGTACTCCTCGATACCTTTCCGTTGACGTATAATTCTCAAAAATCTGACGGTCGGTTTGTGAGATAACTTAGAGAGATGTAGAGAGAACTTCTAGAGAGATAAAGTAGTGAGATAGTGTAAAATAGAAAAATGAAGCCTATTGCCCTTTATATACAACTTTCGTCATTTTTGCACATTTCACCACTCGAACTAACCGGTTCCATAAAATACTGATTTAATCTTAGAATTATCATAAATAACTTTTTAATTCCTTAATATTCCATAACAATGATTCTGAGTTCAATTTTCTTAAAAATAGCAACAAACTTCTAAATAACCCAAATACATAATAATTGCTTAATTTTAACTTAAACATATATTTTCCACTTAATTAACCAAAATACAGTAAAATAAATCCGAGGATGTTACAAAATTTCCTAAGACTAACTGGTTTGAACAAATCAGATTTGTTCTAGATCCTTAGGATTGAGAGCAAACAATCCATCACTTGCAACAAATGCCTCATAAATGACCTTAGAAGTATTGCCATCAGTACCTGTAAAAGAATCACAGCAGTTTGATTTATCATTAGATGTAGAGGATAATAGAGCAGTCTTTTGATTATAAGAAAAAAGTTTTTTTTATTCTCTATATCAGACTCAACCACTCTCAAGCTGTTATAGAGATCACCCAACTCTATTTCATCTAGAGTGTCTTTTGTTCTCCACTGTGCATCATACACTGTCCATTCTTCTCTGAGCGACCTGAGGAACTTTCTATTTACCTCATCTTGATCCAGGCTAACCTTTGCACTCTCCAATTCACCTATCAACTCATTAAATCTATCAAAAATTTCAGTAAAGTTTTCATTCTATCCACTAGAAAAATTCTCATATTTGGCTGTTTTAAAAGATCCTTTTGATTTATTTTTGTGCTAGCATTCCCAACAAATCTTTTCTCTAATGCTAGCCATAGAGAATGGCAGCATAGAATTTTTTAAACTGATAATATGTAAATAGTGAGAGCTTTCACTTCATTCATTCTAGCCTTTCTCTCAATCTCAGTTTAGGAGGTGTTCTTGTAGGTTTGCCTTCAACATCAAGTTCAGTATCAACTGCAGGAGGATTTTCAACAGCCTCCTATAGGGAATAGTCAATAAATTGAATGTGCTGTTGAATCCTAAGTTTCCACATCTCGAACTCAGTGGGTTTGAGCATAGGCACTTTGAGTCCTTGCCCAGATCCACTATTGTTGCCATCAGACTCCATTGCAGAAAAGTTTGTGAAAGATTTAGATATTTAAATATGAAAGTTTTTGACTTTGAAAACAAATAAGAGAAACAGAACTTGGCTTTGATACCACTTGTCAAGATCAAATCTCCTAAGACTAACTGGTTTGAATAAATCAGATTTGTTCTAGATCCTTAGGATTGAGAGCAAACAATCCATCGCTTGCAACAAATGCCTCATAATTGACCTTAGAAGTATTGCCATCAGTACTTGTAATAGAATCACAGCAGTTTGATTTATCATTAGATGTAGAGGATAATAGAGCAGTCTTTTGATTATAAGAAAAAGTTTTTTTATTCTCTATTTCAGACTCAACCACTCTCAAGCTGTTATAGAGATCACCCAACTCTATTTCATCTAGAGTGTCTTTTGTCCTCCACTGTGCAGCATACACTGTCCATTCTTCTCCAAGCGACCTGAGAAACTTTCTATTTACCTCATCTTGATCCAGGCTAACCTTTGCACTCTCCAATTCACCTATCAACTTATTAAACATATCAAAAATTTCAGTAAAGTTTTCATATTCACCAGAAAAATTCTCATACTGATGTTTTAAAAGATCCTTTTTGATTTCTTTTTGTGCGAGCATTCCTAGCAAATCTTTTCTCTAAAGCAAGCCATAGAGAATGGCAGCATAGAATTTTTTAAACTGATGCTGATATGCATTAGGAATAGCTATCTGTAAAATAGTGAGAGCTTTCACTTCATTCATTCTAGCCTTTCTCTCAATCTCAGTTTTAGAAGGTGTTCTTTTAGGTTTGCCTTCAACATCAAGTTCAGTATCAACTGCAGGAGGATTTTCAACAGCTTCCCATAGGGAATAGTCAATAAATTGAATGTGTTGTTGAATCCTGAGTTTCCATATCTCGAACTCAGTGGGTTTGAGCATAGGCACTTTGAGTCCTTGCCCAGATCCACTATTTTGCCATCATACTCCATTGCAGAAAAGTGTGTGAAAGATTTAGATATTTAAATATGAATGTTTCTGACTTTGAAAACAAATAATTGAAACAAAACTTGGCTTTGATACCACTTGTAAAGATCAAATCTCCTAAGACTAACTGGTTTGAATAAATCAGATTTAAACTAATAATCTTGTTTTGAATCAAAGTCCAATTAAGAAGTTTGTGGAATAACACTTAATTGTTTTAAGAAAAAACTCTCAGAACAATAAGAATAGAACAATTTAAATCAGTAAACACAATTAATATGTAAACCTTTGTATTCCCAACCACTGATTACAAGAATCTCTAATCTGTTTGATTAGACAAAGAACACAAACCGTTCTTAGGGTTCTACAACCTTAGAGGCTTGAGAAACTTTAATCAGAATACAAGTTACAATATGAATTTCTTAAGCACCAATTACATAAGAAAGACCTAGTCTATCTCTATATATAACCTTCTGATTTGTTTCCTTGACAATCTGCGATTTCTCTTGAGTGGATATCTTTGGAAGATCTTCGAATCTTGAAATCTTTATCACTTCCTGATTTGTAGCACTTTCTGTTATCAACATCAGAAGCAGCTGAACTTTAACTCTAGCAGCTTGAACATTTTGCACTAGCAGCTCGAGTTTCTTGAACTAGCAGCTTAAACTTTGTAATTACACAGAATTACTACTAATAGTATGAGAAATCCTAACTAACAACTTGACATACTTAGATTATTTCCCAACATAATTGGTTATTCACATTCTGATTTTGCAGGCTATAGGCTAGACAGGAAAAGCACAACAGGTGGATGTCAACTCCTTGGTGGTAAGTTGATCAGTTGGTGTAGCAAGAAGCAGAACTCAGTTTCTACTTCTACTGCTGAAGCTGAGTACATTGCTGCTGGAAGCTGCTGTGGGCAGATTCTATGGATGCAACATCAGCTTGCGGATTATCGACTTGTATGTAGGAAAACTCCTATTTTGTGTGATAATACAAGTGTCATAGGTATCTCCAACAATCCAGTTTTTCATCCCAGAACAAAGCATATAGAAGTCAGACATCACTTTATCAGAGATCACATCCAGAAAGGTAATGTGGAGGTAAGTATTATTTCCATAGATGAACAGCTTGCAGACATTTTCACCAAGCCTCTTGATGAAAACAGGTTTAATTAGCTTGTAAGCGAGCTGGGCATGTTTAATTAAAGTGACTAAGTGTCACTAATGTTCTAAAGATCACTTGTTTAAATTTGTCCAAATTTCACCGAATAGCTTGGACATAACAGGTTTTACTTGTTCTGTACTTAGTCTGTTTCTGAAAACTTGGACAGCTTGGACATATATCAGGTTTGCTAAAATACGTTTTAATCTCAAACCTATATAGTTGTACAAACATCCAACCTGCTCACTTTCTCAATCAGTCATACAAGGCATTGTCTTGTAACCTGATCAATTATTTAACAGGCTTCACAATGAAACCTGTTCTCATCTAGCTGCACAGGTTGCATGAACAACTTAAGGAAGTGATCAGTTTGTGATGAAACTTGTTCATCACAGGTTTAGACAACAACTTAGATCATCAATTTTTAATTATCTTTCTTCACATTTAAGTTACTTAAATTACGTATTTATTTAACTTAATTATCTATGGATAATGTTTGTTAACGTGTGTTTGTAGTTAAAAAGGTCAAGTGGTCTGATAATCGTTCTGACATGGCAAACTATTCCGTTTTTCGTTAAAAGAACATTTCAAATCAACCGCCCAACCCTTTCTCTCTCCTACTCACTCACATTCAAATCCTATAAATACCTCATTCACTGCTTCATCTTCTTCTTCTTCTTCCCTACTGCTTCAATAACTACCCGAAAAACCCTAAATCGACTAAGTGTCAAGCATCATTCATCCTACTACTTTCCAATTGGCTCACCAAAACCACCCCCTGCTACCAGTATACGTTGGTGATGATGTTCAAAAACGTCCTTCTGTCACCGTAATGCTCACACTCAAATCCACCAATTACATAGCCAACCTAACCATTCCCAAAAATTATGTGGGAAAGGGTATGAAAAAATGGTGGAGTTTTTGCAAGCCCATCCCCTGCACTATGCTATGACTGGCTCTCCTGGTGTCATGTACCAGGAGATGGTTTATGAGTTTTGGTACACCTGTTCGTATGACCCTTCAACTAAAACCATCAGGGGAACTATCCTCAATGGGTCTCAAACCATTGAGATAACTACTGCTCTTCTCAGGGAAGTTCATCATCTTCCTGTTTCTGAAACCTATGATAAACTACAGCCTGAGGATGATCAGATGGGCAACCTGCTACACTTCTGTGGCGTAGCAGAACCAAAAGTTGGAGCTACATTGTTCAGGAGGGACTTATCACCCACTTAAAGTTTTCTATTCGCCACTGTGGTGATGTCTTTTCTCTGCAAAGTTGGTTCCTTTGACAAGCTTAGCAGGGATGAAATTCCCATAGTCATGCAGTTTATGGATGGGACTACACTGAACATGGCCAGATGGATTTTTGTGAATTTGAGGAACTTGGTGCAACAAGAACATCGTCCTGCTGCTGGTAGATACCAAAGATTCTTAAGCCTCATCTTCAAACATGTACGTGGTAAGCCTCTCTATACTTCTCAACCATACTTGTCAACTACTGCGTTTCCCGTGATAGGAAACAGGGTTTTCTACACCCCAGTTCTCGCCAATGAACCCCCTTTGTCAACACCAATGAGAAGGTTACTTGGTTTGGTGGAAGGACCCTCTACTATGAGGGTGGATCCAGTGGTTGCTCCCATAGGAAAATCCAAATCCAGGCCCAAGATAGTGAAAAGGGTCCTAGAATCAACTGAAGCTGAGCTTGTCTGCAAGAAGGCTAAAACAGTTAAGTCTGAGTCTGTTCCCTCAGCCTCAGTGGCTGAGGGGGAGCAGACTACTCACCCTGGTTCATTCGTTGAACCTGAAACCTTTGTGGCTGCTGCCTCTGTGGCACCTGAGACCATGGAACAGGTTAACCCTCCTGTCTCTGACCCAGTCTCACTTCCAGTCCAAACAAAACCACTCATCACTTCCCCTCAAATCGTATAACAGACGCAAATCTTTAGCCAAAAAGAGACCATCATCCCAAACTAGCCCCTCTGACCCCTCTCAACAGGAGTCAGTTGAAAAATAAGCAACCCCTGATGCTTCTACTATTTTGGGAGAAATTTTAGCACATTTGGAGCAGCCTTCACTCCACAAGGAGTCCACCCAGAGTCATCCTAGACCCTCTGGTTCCTCGCAACAGGAACCAGTTGTACAAAAGGAGACTACCACATCCACTATCCCAGCCTCCCAACAGGATGAGGATATTAAAAGACAGGAGTCCACTCCACTTCATACTGAGTCCACACAGTCTCCAGCTAATACTTCTCATACACCATCTGAGTCTACACGAGGTGACAAAACTACTGGAACAGACCATCTTGCACATCAATCCAGTCTGATAAACCCGAGGGAATACACCATCCCTCTGGTGAGGCTGCTCCCCAAGTGCAAATTCCATCATCAGGTTTCACCACTGATGATGTTGAAATACACATTCCTTCTCCCCATGAAGAGGTGCTTAAAAACCAAGGTACTATTGAGGGAACCACCGCAGGTCTTAATGAATCTGCTACAACACAAGAAGCATCTGAACGGCCACCAACTCCTACCACCTCACCTCATTATGCAAATATAGCCACTACTGAAGGTCCCCTTGACCCTTCCAACCTGGGCCATATAACTTATACCCAGGCTATGGAATTACTCTCCAAAGTCTCACTGCCTTCCCCTACTGCTCAACATACTCTTACATCCTCACCTTCACCATCCCATTCCTCACCATTTACCCAATCCAAACAGTCAACCCATACACCTCTATCCCTCAATATCTTCCTTTGAAGGATCTGCTGTCTTTGCTGACCAACAAAGTTGGTTCTTTGGAAATATCCATGACCTCCCTACCTTCTATCATCTTAGACTCTGTGTCTGCTCAACTTCAGGGGTTACTTGATTCGTTCAGGACTTCTTTTCCTACCCCTGCTCCCCAAGCTGACCATTCCTCTCAGCTACTTTCACTCACTTCACAGCTGCAAACACTATCCTCAACCCTCTCATCAATTCTTTCTACCCAACAGAACTCTGTGTCCTCCCTGTCAGTTGTTTCCCAACAGCTATCAGCTCTCCTTGACACTTGCACGAACACTCTCCCTTCTACTTTTGCTAGCCTGAACACCTTAGTGGTCTCTCTGTCCAATTCTGTGTCATCAAACTTTGATGATATGCAATATTCTCTTGAAATAAATCTTTCACAACTTCAAAGTTAATGTTCACAGCTTCTGTCCGGGAAGCTATTGCTCAAATCTCATCAATTGCTACTTCTCACTCTACCTCTCTTCGAACCTGTGTTACCCAACTTGCAGAGGTTAAGGATAACTTGGCTTTCTTAGTGCATAGCCTTGTTGGTTCCAAACCTATTACCAAAACTGCTACTCAGCCTACTGGATTCGTTCCTTCAGGAAGACCCATTGTTGAAGGCTTTATGCCCTCTCCTTCAAAGGGGGAGAAGATATCTGCTTCAAAGACCAAGTCTAAGGGGGAGAAATCTTCATCTCCCTCTAAGGAGATATCAGAACCAATGGGACAAGCAGCATGTCTTTCCCAAACAGGTCCTACTGCAGATGTATCCAAAAGTATTGAACTTGCTCAGCCTACTCAGGCTGGATCTCCGAACCCTGCACCATGTAATGGGGAGGAATCCATTCCTGGGGACAGGCCAAGCAGAAGGAGACATATGAATTTGTAGCAAACTGAAGAAGAAGAGAAAGAGGAAACTGAAGCTGACATAACAACAACAGCTAAAGGGAAGAGAAAAGCCTCAGTGGACACTGACGATCTCAAGGCTTCTCAACTCAAATTTGATAAGTCTCGGGCCAAAGACATGGGCCTCCCTATGGAGACTTACTATAAGTTCAAATAAGAGCAGCTTCAGATCCTAGAAAGGCAAAAGAAAGAAGAAGCCTCTGCTAAAGATGCAAAGGCATTTGCATACAAGGAGGCAAGAAAAGCTAAATTGCCTTCCTTGGATGTTCAAAGGAAGCTGCTAGAGGCTGCCAATGAGTCGGTGACTGAGAAAGAGGGAGAGAAAGAAAAAGGTGCTCAGGTCTCAGTGATCAAGTCAAAGACAACATCCTCCTCAACAAGAGCCCAAATACACTTTGAGAACTTGGCAAGGAAGAAATATTTTGATGTTGCTAATAAAAAGGTTTGCCAAGGAAACAATTGTCAAAGTTGTCATCATATCAAAGAAAGGCAAGCAGTGGAAGATTCAGATAATGAGGCTAGGTGCTGAAGGTCCAAAATTGGAAGCATATGAACACAAAGATTTTTCTTGTATGGGGTACAGAGAGTGGGTTGAATTGGCAGTTGTCCTGAGTCAGTCTAAGTCTGAAACTGCTAAGACTATCAGGGCATATGTCAAAACATTAATGGAAAGAGTTAAGAACCTGGGCCTGATCGCAGAAGAACAAATCAAAGGTTCCCCAGTGATTGAACCCAAGATTAAGGCCAGGAGAAAGAGGAAGGATACTGAGCTGGAAGAACTCATGATTATGCTTGATCAAGGCATCCTAGCTGTTGAGATCAAAGGAGTGAATCACAGCCTGCCCAGAGGAGTGGAACCTAAAGAAGACAAGCTTATAGAAGAATTTGAGTTTAGGGTACTTTTTGTAGATCCCCTAACAAAGAAAATGTGTTTCCACAGAGCATCTGATCTGCATAAGATTGGTCTTAAGCAGCTTATAGCTTTCAGATTCGCCAACTTCTTCAAATAGTCTTCAAGAGGAAGAGCAGCTATTTGGGAACAATTAAAAGGATTCTATGAGAGAGAAGAGCTTTAACAACCTGATTTCATGTTTCTTAGACATGAAATTGAAGAGATTAATTAAACCATGGAGCATTTCGAACAGTTGTTTGAAGAAAGACCACATCAGCTTGAAGGTCCATCTACTGCTGAGTAGATGGAGAACGGAAGATGTCCATAAGTTGGATAGGCTTGCCATTATTTGCTCCCACTATCAACAGTTCAAATTTGTTGAAACTTATCCTTGTACATATGTTGTACTTCATTACATTAGTTGTAATTTTCTTATTACAAAGTTGTAATCTACTTTAGTACATTAGTTGTACTTTTGTAAAAACATGTGTGGTTTATAATCAAAATTAGTGTATATAAAAACTGAGCTTTTACTTTACTTCATTGTTGTAATTTCATTTCAACAAAATGTATTGTAAAAATATATAGTGACTATTGATAGAATCAGCTTAGACCGATTATTGCAAATAGGGGGAGATTATTAGGCACAAAAAGGCCTCAGTCAAACCTGTTATACATCTTAGGGTGAGATTATTAATCAAACCTGTTTGATGCACTTGAAGGTATAATTTAAGGCCTGATTAATGCCTTATTGAAACCTGATAAGTGATTTGCAATATTAGTCAAATCTGTTTACCCTGTTGCATTTGTTGCATTGTCCAAGCTGTTCTATTCTGCTGAATAGGCTGGACATAAACTATCTACGCTGCTCTAACCTGTTTAGCAGTTTGGACAAATTCTAAGTGTTCTGTTCTTTGTGAATAGGCTAAACACTTTATGGAATATTCTTCCATGTGGAAAAACAGAAGCTGCAAATACTGCCTACGCTGTTCTGTCACATGAGTGGATGTTTGAAATGGGGGACAACCCATTTCTTATATCAAAATGGCCATAACAGAAGATGAAAGGTTTAAAGTTGACATTCTTCTTTTAGTTAAATCCTTCTACAATAGAGACAAAAAGGAAAAGACAAAGATTTTGCAATATAAAGACAATACTGCTTTGTCAGAACGTGCAGAAAAGTTGTTTTGTCTTTTTCGAAAGTCATCCCACTACCTTTATGCCCAATGAGGAAGCTTCACTGAGATTCTCAGTGAGACTATAAAAGGAAGCTTCTAAGGAATGTGAGATAATCAAGAGTGTGATATTCAGAACATGTAAAGAAGTGTGTTTTCATGCAAGCAAGTCTGCTTGAATAAAACAGTAAAGTGTGTCCAAACTGTTCTTGTTCAAGCTGTCCGTCTGTCTATCTTGTAAACAGTAAGTTCATCTTAGTGAGTGTATTCATTGTATCTAGTATGAGTGTGTCTTAGATTAGTTAAACATTTGTTGTATTGTCATCTCCACTTGAACCATTACGCAGTTTAGGCTTGTTTGTAATTAACACTTGTTGATAATATACACAAACATTGAGAAAAGTGTGTTGAATTTTAAATAGATGTATTCACCCCCCTCTACAGCTTAGAGCAACATACTAGGGAAGCCTTTTGGGACCTACACAAAGTTTCCTTTCTCCCCTTCAAAATGATATCCTCTCTTTTAAAAATGATTTCTCGCCCTATTCTGAACAAGTATATCGTTCCCCCTCAAATGGATAATTTATCCTCACAGAAACCAACAAAGTTAAAGCTTTTCAACTTTAATTGAGAAAAAATGAAACACATTCATTTGTAAGTAACAGAGTCCAGGTCCACATAGATTTCCTGTTTGGACAATAGACATAATCTATGTGACCTACTTTTCAGCGTTGGCGTGATGTTAACACTGGCAGGATTTCCAAATAGACATCATGAAATCCTTTATCATGAAAGACTTACTCTTATTTGTTCCGGCATAGTCACTTTGGACTAGCAGTTTACAGTCAAGCAGACTGTCAGACTCAATGTGTCCTAAAATTTTAGATACAATGTGCATAAAATGAAGTCGGAGACCGGAGTAAATGTCTTCCTTGTTTCAGTATCAATAATAACCAAGTGATATTTCGATAGAAATGTGCTATATCTCCGTGATTATTGAAACAGATTTCTTTTGAGAGATAACTGAGTAGTTGGTGGGGTTAAGTGCATTCGTCACTGGGTCCATGACGTCGTTTTCAATATCAAGTAGCCTAGGGCTTGATAGATTATGTGGTTTACCTAGCTGACACAGTGTAGGTAGGATTATCTTTCCTTCAAATCCTTTCTCAACTCTTAGCATTTTTCAACTAAACTCCCTCCGACTCACTTTTGAGAAATAAATTCAGTCAGCTTTATAGCGAATGCATGATCTGATGCACCACCATCTCATTTCAATATACCCCTCTCACTTACATTTTACCTCTGCTCGACACTGTCAGTATCCCATGATAACTGACACTTCTCAACTAATAGACCTAAAGAACCCTCACCCACACAAACTATAGATGGTTTGTTCCTTGGGTAGGTCTTCCGGTACTCGTTAGACCATGGAAGTGATGTTTTTGCCTATCACATAATTTGGTGCATAATCGGAGTCAGCAAGAATAATGTTAAGCATTTCAGCTCATGGGATAACACCCAAAGAATGATTAGGATTTTCAGCTCAGATGAATTAGGAGATGAAATTTAGAATGAATTTGGGGAATGATGAATTAGGAGATATCAGAATGAAATTTAAATTCTGATATAAGATATGAAATGAATCAGATTTTTATGAAAGAACTAGATCACGGGGGATTATGGGAGAATTCAGTATGAATGAATTGGAAGAATTAAGAATGTATGGGAGAATGACGAAAAGGATCATAGAAGCAATGAGATTATGAAAATCAAATAGATTCGAACAATTAAGCTCAATGATATACTCAGAGAATCAGAAATTAACATCCTTAAAAAATTGTTCTTTTCAGCTCAAAAATCTTTTTATCTGTGCACAAAATATTTTCGTGAAAATTACACACAGTTTTGTAAAAAAATATCTTCATCAGAGTGTGTCTGAAACTCCCCCTGGAAATAAGCTCACGAAGTTAGCCAACTCATAGAAAATAAATCAGGATCAAAAAATTGTAAAATAAAACTCCCTCATTGTCAAACAGCTTCAGAGTTGAATTCACGGCAGGAATTTCAGAAATATTCATCTTTCAAACTCGGGTTCTAATCTGAAGTGATTAGAAGCCTTTGTTGCGGAAGCTCTGGATTCAGTCTGAAGTAATTGAAAACATTTGAAATTAAGATTAGGTTCTGCACTTATGTGTACGAAAACCATATCCAATGAAGACCGGGTTCTAGTCTGATATGACTAAAAACCAATTGAGCTAAGACCGGGTTCTAGTCTGAATTGACTAAATACTGTAAGGTCACCTACCTACGGATCCAATCTTGACGCGACACCGTCCAACGAGTGCAGAATCCTCGTTAGGGGTTTAACGGATTGATCACACACACACGAAACACGGATACCAACACGATGATAAACTTAATGACGAATGTCCGGACACGTGAATATCTCCAAAACACTCTACTAATCGCTCACAAGTTCGTAATCGCCTTGAAACACTAAACTCTACAAAGATTGTTCCTCAAAACTGATTAACCCTTAATTATAAGCCTTACCTTCGAACTTGGCCCAGACAAGTTCGTGAAGACCCAAGCCACGAACTTGTCGACCAATAAGTTCGAACCAGACTTTGAACTTATTCTAGAACTTGTCTTTGAACTTCTTCTAGAACTTATGTTTGAACTTACCTTTGAACTTATGTTTGAACTTATCTTTGAACTTATGTTTGAACTTATCTTTTAACTTAAGTAAACATCAATCACAAACAAGATCAAACATATATACAACCAATATCAAAATATGAATTAACATGCAATTACAAAGGCCTGAACTATTACAAAAGATTATCTACACTTAGACTGCTATCGTCACCCAGGATGTACTAACAGACTCTCCCTTGACGATAGCTTCTAACTCGATATTCAATTTGTCTAAGTACCAATCCTATTCAAAATGCTTCCTGCATACAATCCCTGCTATACAAACCCTTACAAAATTTTAGAACTTCCTGCCTTCAGATCTCCAACCTTCATGAAAGAAAATTGGCTGATCATGAAGCTTTTGCAGGTCATCCTTGGTTAGGTTGACAAGGTGAAATGGATCGTATACCTTCAAAATTGTCTTCTGCTCTTCATCCTCCATTACGGCTTCAGCTGTTTCATTGTCGAGATACCACCACTTCATATTCTTCAGGATATCATGTGTCATTGTCTTTAATGGAACTTTCTTTTAGCATCTGACTGGTTTGTAAACCATCTTAGTAAGAGGATCTATTATTGTTTCATCTTCCACTCTCTTACCCGATCTTGGCTTAAGCCTTTCAAACCTTCCAGATCGACCCTCCCTTCTTATAATTTTTAGCAACAACTTTAGCATAAGGGTCATCTCCTAGGTTGATTAGTTATTTCCAGGCTAACTCTTTCACTTCACATTATGGCAATGAGTTGAAGTCTTTCAGCGTTCTTCTCAAGTACTATAGCCCATCTCTTCACTTCAGAACAAATAACAGCAGTTCTCTGTCATAGAACCAACTTTGTATTCCACCTTGATAACTTTCTCGGACATGGCAGCCTCATCTTCTTCTTTACACCAAGTCAATCTTCTTTTCTTCTTTCTTAAACCACAATCTCTTATTCTCTTCTTTAGTGTGAAGACCACCCGTTACGGGGCAGTTCTCACGAGTGTAGGTCCCACATCATGCAATACTATATCAACCATAACTAAGATAGAGTAATTAAGTTTCAGAATTATAAATTACAGGTACGAACATATTAGAATTAAGTTTAATACAGATTACAGTTTTAAAATTAAACTTATAAAGGGTACCATCTAATCTAATACATTACATCATACAATCATATCAAGTCTACCCAAAACCACCTCAATTGTCATCTTCCAATCAGTACCGAAAACTTTGTTGAGTAGTGTTCTGTGAAAGCTTCAAAACTAGGATCTTGAATGACCTAAGAACTAGGTCCAACAGACTTCCCTTTATCTTTTCTTGTAAAAATTGTAAAGTAGCAACTGTAAGCAATGCTTAGTGACATTACAGATTTTTAGATTTCACACATTATCAAGCGGATTATGGGTCTAGCGTGATATATCTTGGCTGCCGCTATAGCCACTCATGATTGAGACATAGTAGTCATAGAGTCGGATGATGTTCAAGCCAAGATCACGCTTAAATCATGGGGATCAGCCACATACTGGGCTAGCTACCAGTAAATCAACATGGCGGAACATCGGAGGGTCATTACCAAGTTCAATAGAATTGGTGAAGTAGCATGGTCTAGAATAATAGACCGACAAGGCTGATCAAACTGAATCAATAAGTCAAATGTCTGAGCAATAATGAAAGCTTAAGTCATCAAAGTCATGAAAACAATAAATCTCATAGCAATATCTGAAATGAACTGTAATGCAATGTCATGTGAAATGATAATCAAATAGCTATCATGATAAACTGGGCATCACCGAACCATAGTGAGCACAAGTCTCAATTCAGCTGATCATATATGATTGTCAAGTAATCTATCATCAACAATATGATTCAACCGAAAATCTCGCATGAAATGCTGAATATCTATAACTCACAGAGTCTGGGGTCTTTATCAAGCAGATATAAAATCCACCACCTGAGTTATCTTAGGATTTATCTTTAAATCTTTATAAATCTTATCTCTGTCAATTCTTTTCAAATCAAGACCCGCTTTCAATCTCTTTAATCTTTAAATATCTGTTCAGAATTTAACTGAACCTGTCCAGAATCATGTCATATCAATGTCATCAGCTTTTAGCTTAAAAATCTTTATTTTATCTGATTCTGGTAACTCATTGATCATTCACTTTGTTTATTTTCTTATACTCTTTAAAATATTAATAAGATATAAATGTGAATATATCTCATATTGCTTTAATCCATCTTTCGTTTGTTCATATTCTTTGTTTCATTAACTTCTCAAAAGACCTATATATATACACTAATATATATATATATGTGTATATATATATATATATATATATATATATATATATATATATATATATATATATATATATATATATATATATATATATAGAGTCAGGTTCAAAAAGGTACCTCTCGAAATCAAGTGCACCCGAAGGTACCGACCTTAAAAAACCTTTTTTTAAATTTTTTTCTCATAACCATGTTTAATCTAATGTTATACACATGATATATGAATTTCACATACTTTCACACTTTCTGTGTCCTTAAAAATTATGTGAATACTCAATGCATATTGATGTGAATGGTCATTTCACACAATGTGAATGGTGTGAATGACCATTCACATGATATTTTTTTACCATTCACAAGATTTATGATGTTGCTTCTTTTGAAAAAAAGTCTTATAATGTTGTCTTATACACGTCTATTCAAAAAAAATATATGTGAATGATCATTCACATAAGGGTACGCTGGGTACGCTGGAATCTTACAGGTACGCTGATGAACCTGATTCTATATATATATATATATATATATATATATATATATATATATATATATATATATATATATATATATATATATATATATATATATATATATATATATATATATATATATATATATATATAATCTTGTTGCTTTGTTGATCTATAATCATTAGCTTTGTTGATCTATAATCATTCTAATCATTTATTCATTTATTTATTTAAAATATCAAAATGGACATCCGGGTTCGGATCATCCGAATTCGGACCATCCGGATTGGGTGATCCGGATCTTGGTCCATCCGAAATGGCATTTGAATTCGGACCAAAAAGTCATCTGGATTCGAATTAACCCGGATCAAACATCCGGATTCGGACCGAAGTACTTAACCCGAATTGACCATCCGAAATGTAGCTTCCGAATTGAACATGTGGTCCGAAATAAGCTTCATCCGAAAATGGGACCAAAGCAAGATCCGAGATTAGGATCCGAATTCGGTCCCACCGAATTCGGATCCTTACATTTATATTTTTCCCAGAAATGTTTTTGGTGTTCTTGCATATATTCATACGGATTTTCATCAAATTTCACTAAAACCCGTTTTAATCAACATGCAACTTAATATTATGTTATATTATCATTATTGGGTTGTTTTTATACACTTTTCCCTATCAATAACATCACAATTTAATCAAGATTGTCCAAAATATAAACTTTTTGTCAAGAACATATTTTTACATAAAATTTCAGATTTCTTAATTATTAGAATGAATTAATCACTGATTTTTGTTTCTATGAGTTCTATATACTTAGATTCATGATTATCCTTCAAATTTATATACATGCAACATAAAATTTTCACGTTTTAAATCCTTGGTTTTGGTTTTTCACAAAATCGAACCAAACAGACATATATTTCGAAATTAAAGAATTATTACCTCAAAATCTTTGTAGCTTGATGATGTTTGTTGATATTTATAACTTCTCCTTTGATAAATCTTCAATTAATGCAACAATTTATGGATTTCTTGGCTATTTTCTTGATGTATCCGGTTGTAGAGAGAGAAAGAAGAGAGAGAGTGATTTTTGTGTTAATGATCATTAATATCACAATTTGGGGTTTTTATATATTCATTTTGATAATTTGTAAATTAACCCACTAAACTTTTGTATTTTACATCTCTTTTAATTTAATCATATTTAATACTTTATATCATAAATTTATTTTAATTAAATAATCTCATACTTAATTAAATTTATTAATCAAATAATGTAATGAAATTACATTATTGGCTCAAAATACTGAAATTAAATTGGACCAAAAATTAGGTTGATTCAAGACGCTAAGATTGATTCCCTACCTTTTCAACATGGAATACATGATGTATTTTAGCTAAGTCAGTTGGCAATTCAAGACGGTAAGATTGATTCCCTACCTTTTCAAAAATCTTGAATGGACCAATGAATCTCGGAGCTAGTTTGTTTCGTTTTATGAATCTCACCACATTCTTCATTGGGGATACTTTTAGCATCACCCAATCGTTAACCGCAAAGCTGATAGATCTGTGACGATTATCATAATATGACTTCTGTCTGCTTTGAGCTTCAAGGATGTTTCTTCTAACAAGTTAAATCTTCTCATGAGTCAACTGTAGAAGGGCAGGTCCTGCTATTGGCGATTCACCTGTTTCGCGCCAACAGGTGGGAGTTCTGCACTTTTGTCCGTATAGAGCTTCAAAAGGAGCCATCTTGATCATAGAATGATAACTGTTATTGTATGAGAATTCGACCAAAGGCAAGTGGTCATCCCAGTTACCACCCAGATCAAGAACGTAAGCACGAAGCATATCTTCTAGAGTTAAGATAGTACGTTCACTTTGGTCATCTGGACTTGGATGATAAGTTGTACTCATGGAGATTCGAGTACCCATCCCGTCTTGCAGCGCTTTCCAGAATCTTGAAGTGAAACGACTATCATGGTCAGAAACGATAGACTTCGGCACACCATGACGAGAAATGACCTCGGTGATGTACATCTGTGCCAATCTATAAAGAGAATACGTCTCTTTCATTGGTATAAAATGTGCTGACTTAGTTAATCGATCCACGACTACCCAGATGGAGTCGTGCTGTCTCTTGGTTTTCGGCAATTTCGTGACAAAATCCATGGTTATAAGCTCCCACTTCCACTCAGGAACTGGCAGTGGTTGCATATCCCCGAAGGGTTTCTGATGATCTGCCTTAACAATTTGACATACTCTGCAGCTTTCAACGTATAGACCGATGTCTTTCTTCATTCCTGGCCACCAGTAATCAGCTTTCGGATCGATGTACATCTTTGAGCTGCCAGGATGAATAGATAATTTGGACTGATGGGCTTCCGATAGAAGAGTGTTACGAATAGAACCATATTTAGGAATCCAGATTTGGTTTCCCTTGAGACATTGAAGTCCCAAATAATTCATAGATAGGAATTGTAACTGCCCTTTTAGATTTTCAGAACAGAGATTCTCTTCTTTCAGCGCTTCAACTTGGGCTGATCTAATATCCTCGATACGATCAGAAGAGAATACAACAGGAGTTAGGGCATAGCAACACTTTTCAGGGTACACCTTCCTACTCAAAGCATCCGCGACCACATTAGCTTTGCCGGGATGATATAGGATCTCACAATCATAGTCCTTGATAAGCTCCAAGGACCGACGTTGTTTCATGTTCAGATCCTTTTGAGTAAACAGATGCTTGAGACTTTTATGATCGGTGTAAAGCTGACACCAAGTCCCATAGAGATAGTGACGCCAGATTTTCAGTGCAAAGGTAATGGCAGCCAACTCAAAATCATGAGTTGGTGCAATTTTCTCATAATCTTTAAATTGCCTTGAAGCGTAGGCAATGACTTTTCCCCATTGCATGAGAACGCAACCTAAGCCAGTACCAGATGCATCACTATAGACGACAAAGTCATCATTACCTTCTGGTAAGGCTATGATCGGCGCTTGAATTAACTTTTGTTTCAGAGTTTCAAATGCATCTTGCTGTTTATCCGCCCATACGAAAGGTGTATTCTTTCGTGTTAGCATCGTGAGTGGCATAGCAATCTTCGAGAAGTCCTTAATGAATCGCCGATAGTAACCGGCCAATCCAAGGAAACTTTTGATTTCGGAGGCATTGCGAGGTGTTTGCCATTTCTGAACAGCCTCGACTTTAGAAGGATCGACTGAAATACCTTCGCCAAATGCAACATGGCCAAGGAATTGGATCTATAAAAGCAATCAAAGTAGAATTTCAAGTTTTATTCGAACAAAGAACGCTTAGGAATGACTCAAGACAATATAAAGTTGTACCTGTCTGAGCCAGAATTCACACTTGGAGAATTTTGCATAGAGTCTTTCGTTTCTTAATAACTCTAGCAATTGACGCAGATGATTAACATGATCAGTTTCCGTTTTGGAGTAAATCAAGATATCGTCTATGAATACGATAACTGACTTAGCCAGCATCGGTCTGCACACGCGATTCATGAGATCCATGAACGCCGCTGGTGCATTTTTCAGACCAAAAGGCATTACGAGAAATTCGTAATGACCGTATCTCGTTCGAAAAGCTGTCTTTGGAATATCCTCATTTCTGTCTTTCAGCTGATGATACCCAGAATGAAGATCGATTTTTGAGAAGTAGCTTGCTCCTTGTAGTTGATCAAATAAATCATCGATTCTGGGCAGAGGATATTTGTTATTGATAGTGACTTTGTTCAACTCACGATAGTCGATGCACATTCGAAGAGTTTCGTCTTTCTTCTTAACAAATAAGACAGGTGCACCCCACGGAGATGAACTAGATCGGATAAAACCTTTCTCTAACAGATCTTGCAATTGTTTTGACATTTCCTGCATTTTTGCAGGTGTAAGTCTGTAGGGAGCTTTAGCGATGGGAGCCGCACCAGGAACTCACAGAGATATCATCAGGGAAGACGTCTGGGAACTCACAGACGATAGGAATATCAGCTACAGATTTCTTGCTGTCTTCAGAGACATTTTCAGATGAGACATAACACAAGTAGGATTCATGACGCTTAGATAGATATTTATACGCTTTTTCCACGGATATGAAACAATGAGCACCTTTTCGCTTCTCGCCTTTGATTTCTAACACTCGGCCGTCTGAAGACTTGATCCTGATGATTCGACGGTTGCAGACTATCGTAGCCTCGTTATTCATTAGCCAGTCCATGCCGATGATGACATCAAATTCTTTCAACGGAATCGGAATAAGATCGAGATTGAATACAATGTTATCAACGAGTAGAGTGCAGTTACGGTATATGGAATCAGCCATAACATAGTTATTACTAGCTATCTCAATATCAATCACTACAGGAAGCTTGGATGGAGATTTAGATAGTCTTCGTGCAAAAGTAGTCGATATAAAGGAGCGACTCGCACCGGAATCAAATAATACTCGGGCAGGGATTGAATTAAGCATGAACGTACCGGTAACCACGTCAGGGGTTTCCTTTGCTTCCTTGGCTGTTATCTGAAATGCTCGAGTCCTTGCAGTTGGAGGTGTGGCTGAACTTTTCATTATGGATCCTCCAGCTGACGATTGTGACTGACCTCGTTGCCCACTATGACACTGATACATGAAGTGTCCTCGTTTTCCACATTTCGCACACCAAAGTCCTCGCTGGGGACACTCTTCACTACTATGGCCAAATCTGCTGCATGCAAAGCATGTGACGTCATCCGGATTACACAATCCCATATGTGATTTTCTGCATCTCTTGCAAAATCGGGGTTCGTTTGTTAAAGATTAAGCTTGAGCTCTCTGAGGCGAGCTGTACCGCTGAGATTGCTGGGGTTGCTGGGACTGAGACTTGTTTGGCTTAAATAATCGACCGAATCTTTGCTTCTTTGGAGGGGAAGAACATGTCGGGTTAGTCGATGGAGCATAAACTTGATCGCCGTTCTCTAGATATCCTCTCTCAATCTGCCTAGTTGCTTCAACCATTTCTAAGTAACATTTATACTTCATTGCACTCATTGGATGTCGGTATCTCGGGTTAAGCCCTCCGCGGAATCGATTCATCTTTATTTCTTCAGTGGCTACTTGATATGAGGAGTAGCCACAAAGTCGCGAGAATTCATGTTCGTACTCGTCAACAGATTTAGTTCCTTGAGTCAGCTGCATCAGTTGAACTTCCATCTTGTCTCGTTGATCAATAGGGCAATACTTCGCGTTAAACATATCGAGGAACTGTTGGGAAATAGTTTAAGTATGTTCAAACTGTTAGTTTAGACTTCTCAAACTGTTAGTAGATTTTAAATGTAAATACAAAGTTCATGCTGCTAGTTGAAGAAACTCGAGCTGCCAGTGTAAAAGTTCAAGCTGCCAGAGCAAAACAACTCAAGCTGCTCAGTTCATGCTGTCAAGAGATTCAAGCTGCTCAACAGTTTCAGAAACAGAAAGTGCTGATTTCAGGAAAGATATCTACACGAAGATTCCAGCATATCTACTATCAGAGAAGTCATAGTCCTTCAAGGAAACAAGTCCAAAAAGCAATATAAATAGACAGAATAGGTTTTCTATTGTATAGAAGTTTTCTGCATATTTTTTAGTCTGTAATTGCTTCGTTGGTTAAGTTTTCATAAGCCTCTAAGGTTGTAAAACCCTAAGAACAGTCTGTGTTCTTCGTCTAATCAAACAGATTAGAGGTGATTGTAATCATTGAATTCAGCAATACAAACAGTCTTGATTACTTCTTATGTTTTATGCTTCATTGGTTCTGAAAGTTTTTGTTAAAATAATTAAGTGTTATTCCGCAAACTTCTTAATTAAACTTTGATTCAAAGCAAGATTATTGATTTATACTCTGATAAATTTCAAATCAGTTAATCTTGGTTATTCAGTTTTAGATCCTGACAAGTGGTATCAGAGCCAGGTTGTTCTTTGTTTTTCAAAGTCGAAAACTTTGTTTCAAATTTTTAATCTTTTACAATGGAATTTGAAAATAGCAGCAGTGGATCTGGGCAAGGACTCAAAGTGCCTATGCTCAAGCCCACTGAGTTTGAGATGTGGAAACTCAGGATTCAACAGCATATTCAATTCATTGATTATGCCATATGGAAAACTGTTGAATTCCCTCCTGTAGTTGATCCAGAACTTGATGATCAGGGAAAACCAGTCAAAACTCCTCCAAAAACTGAACTTGAAAGGAAGGCTAGAATGAATGAAGTGAAAGCACTCACACTATTACAAATAGCCATTCCTAATGCTTATCAACATCAGTTCAAAAAGTTTTATACTGCTCACTCTCTTTGGAATGCCTTAGAGAAGAGGTTTGCTGGTAATGCCAGTACCAAGAGAAATCAAAAAGACCTCTTGAAACAGCAGTATGAAAACTTTTCTGGTGGCAAGAATGAAAACCTCACTCAAATCTTTGACAGGTTCAACAAACTGATAAGTGAACTGGAAAGTGCAAAGGTCAATCTGGATCAAGATGAAGTCAACAGAAAGTTTCTCAGATCTCTTGGAGAAGAATGGACAGTCTATGCTGCACAATGGAGAACAAAAGACACTCTTGATGAGATAGAATTGGATGATCTGTATAACAGTTTAAGAGTGTTTGAGACTGAGATTGATGCTAAAAAGAAATCTTTTTCTTATAATCACAATACTGCTCTTTTATCTTCTGAAAAATCTAATAACTGTGATTCTTTCTCAGGTGGTGATGGCAACTCTGCTGAAACTCACTATGAGGCCTTTGTTGCCAATGATGGATTATTTGCTCTAAATGTTGAAGACTTGGAACAAATTCATCCAGATGATCTTGAAGAGATGGATTTAAAGTGGCAACATGCAATGCTAACCATGAGGGCCAAAAGATTTCTGAAAAGAACCGGTAGGGCCAACTTTCAAGCCAAGACAGAAGGCAAACCATCTTTTGATAAATCAAAGGTGGAATGCTATAAATGCCATAAGCTTGGTCACTTTGCCAGAGAATGTAGATCTCAAGGTCAACAGCCATCAAGGACTTCACAGCCCATCCAAGCGTCCTCATCAACAGCACTTGTCTCTCAAGAAGACAATGTGTTGGACTGGAGTGATTAGACAGAGGAAGAATTTCAAAATCAAGCACTTATGGCAGAAACATCAAATGTCTCCTCCACTGAACTACCATCTGAGGTAAATTCTAAGCTCTGCTCTCAATGCAAAAATATGGTTAAAAAGTACAGAGATCATAATGAGAGCATGTGCAAAACTCTAACTAAGATGGAAGAAAGGAGATATGAATACATGCAAGCCATAGAAGATCTGGAAAAACAGATCAATGATTATAAGGACAATGAGATTCAAATGGGTTATGATAGAATCTATCATGAGTGGGAGAAAAAGGAGCTAAATAAGAAAATAGAATCTCTAAATAAAAAGGTAGAAGAGACTGAACAGAAGGTGTTAGAGGCTAATAAGAAGCTAGAATCTGTAAACATAGATCTAGGAAACTTCAAGTTAGCAAATCAAAAGCTAGAACACCTAATGGAAGTTCAATTCAAAGATAGAGTGAAATCTCAGGTCAATCCCAAAGAAGGAATAGGATATAAAGCTACTCCACCTCCATACAATAACAAGTACATTCATCCAATGAGTGAGGTTGCTGATAGACTTGTCAATGAACCACTAGATGAGTCTATGACTATTGTAGATCCTATCCTTGATAACAGTCCTGAATTAAAAGAAGATAAGAGTCAAAATAGAGACTGTGACACAAAGAGTGCACCCATAGAAGTCCAAGCTCCCAGTAAGAAAGGAAAAGAGAAGATGAGTGTATGCAATGCTACTCCACAAGTTTCTGTACATTCTAACTGTAACACTGCATCTTCATCAAAAGGAACTAAAAGAGGTAAAACTGTTTCTATCTGCACATGCCAAAAGCATGGTGTTCAAAAGTTTCCTAAACAACAGCAGGTAAGAGGAAACCAGAGAAACAAGAACCAGAAATTGACAGAAAAGTCTGGTGTTCCAATTCAAACTGTCAAAAGATGCTTTCACTGTGGAAGGAAGAATCACTTAGCCAAGGATTGTTTTTACAAACCAGCTGTTGCAAAACAGACTGTGCATCACACAAAATCAAATCCTAATCAGGCAAAGCACTCAAAAGTGAAACCTTCCACAGCAGCTCCAAAGAAAACATTTGATCACAGATTCTCAAAAGTAAATAAAAAACCGTCCACACATCAAAAACAAGTTTTGGCAAAGCCTAAATCAAGTTTTAAACAAATGTGGTGTGTCAAGGACAAATCTGTTGCTCAAACTGCTAATGCAAAAGATCAGACTGCTAAGTCAAAATCTGATGCTGTTAGTGCAAAAACTGAAACTGTTAGCACTACAAACACAGCTCAAGCTGCTGGGCATCAATCTGGAGCTGCTAGTGAATTATCTGAGACTGTCAGAAGAAAAGATGATCAAAATAGTTGGATACCTCATATTATCACTAAATACTCTCCAAAGACTCCATCAGTTGATCTCACTAAATATAAGAAGTCAAAGACAGTTTTTAGTTATGTCAATGTACAAGGCCAACCCAAAACCAATTTTGTTTGGGTTTACTCCACTACTAACTAAGCTGTTATTTGTGCAGGGCAACCACAGGTCTCCTCATAGATCAAGATGGCATCTGGACAGTGGATGCTCTAGGCACATGACAGGCAATTCTGAATGCTTGTTAAATTTCAAAGGTTTTGATGGAGGTTTTGTTGCATTTGGAGGCAACTCAAAAGGAGGTAAGGTTACAGGTAAAGGTACTGTTAATGCAGGCAACATGACATTCCATGATGTTCTGTATGTTGAACAGCTTAAGTACAATTTATTGAGTGTCTCTCAAATCTGTGACAAACAAAACATTGTTCTGTTCACAGATTCTGAGTGCATTGTTCTTTCAAAGGATTTCAAAGTTCCTGAAAATCTTGTTTTACTTAGAACACCAAGAAAGGACAATGTTTACTGCCTGGACACAGATCTTTTACCTAAGTCAAATACTTTAAGCTGTTTAATATCCAGAGCATCATCAAATGAGTCTGCTCTTTGGCATAGAAGGATGTGTCACATGAACTTCAAGTCCATGAATATTTTAGTCAAAAAGAATCTGGTAAGAGGCTTACCACAAAAGGAGTTCATCTGTGATGATCACTGTGTAGCATGCCTTAAAGGTAAGCAACACAAAACTTCTCATAAGGCCAAAGAAATAAATTCAATCTCATCTGTTCTTCAGTTGCTACATATGGATCTATTTGGTCCAACTTCTGTTTTGAGTTTGAATAAAGAGGCTTACTGTTTGGTCATTGTTGATGATTTCACCAGATTTACTTGGGTTTACTTTCTTAGGTCCAAAGATGAAACTGCTGAACTAGTTAAGTCTTTTATCCTTAAGATTAAAAACCAATCCAATTCCAAAGTTAAGGTGATAAGATCAGACAATGGAACTGAATTTAAAAATCTCATTCTAAACAGTTTCTGTGAGTCCAAAGGTATTGCTAGACAATACAGTGCACCAAGAACACCACAGCAAAATGGTGTAGCTGAAAGAAAGAACAGAACATTAATTGAGGCTGCTAGAACAATGCTAGCTGATTCAAATCTGCCAATGACTTTCTGGGCAGAAGCTGTTAATACAGCCTGTTATGTTCTAAATAGGGTTCAAGTAGTTCAATCACAAGGGAAAACTCCCTATGAGTTATTCCATAACAGAAGTCCCCTAATAGCTTTCTTCAAGCCTTTTGGATGCCCATGTACTATCCTTCACACTAAGACTCACTTAGGGAAGTTTGAAAGTAAGGCAGAAGAAGGATTCTTTGTAGGATACTCAATTCAAAGCAAAGCCTATAGAGTATACAACAGTGTGTCTAAAACAATTGAAGAAAGTGCCAATGTTGAATTTAATGAAAATACTGCTAATATCAAAGGCACTGGTCCTGATTGGTTGTTTGATTTAGATTCACTAACAAATTCTCTGAGCTTTGTTGAGTATACTGCAGAAGCTGATGCATACAGGGTTGAAGCTGCTAACACGAATTCTCATGCTGCCAATACAATTTCTCATGCTGTTGGCACAAAGTTTCAGACTGCTGCAGATTCAACAAGTTGGGATGATTTCACCACTCTACCACTTCTGTCATGTGATCCTCCAGGGGTCCTGAATGATACAAATCCAGACACTGAAGTGCCACTCCAAAGTTCTGAAAGAACAGCTCCAACACAAAAGGAAACAGTCCCAGATTCTAGGCTAGCAGCCCCAACAGCTTCTCAAGCTGTTAGCCTAGAAACTCAAGCTGTTCCAGAAATTGAACCATTCACTGGTTCTGATGGAGATGATACAAACCTTGGAACTTCTTTTCAAACAGAGAGAGAGCCCACACTAAGATTTCACAAGTATCACCCTCTCAATCAAATACTGGGTGATCCAAGCACTCCTGTTCAAACAAGGAAAATGGTTCACAATGAGACTGCTGCTGCTGAACAAGCAGTTTCTGAATTCAGTCTAGCAGCTTTTGAACATGCCTGTTTTATGTCTCAACTAGAACCCAAAAAGGCATCAGAAGCACTAAAAGATTCATCCTCGATTGAAGCCATGCAAGAAGAGCTTTTACAGTTCAAAATTCAGAATGTATGGACTCTGGTGGATCTTCCTAAAGGAAAAAGAGCAATAGGTACAAGATGGGTGTTCCGAAACAAGAAGGATGAGAGAGGGATAGTCATCAAGAACAAAGCAAGACTAGTAGCACAAGGGTACACTCAAGAAGAGGGAATAGATTATGATGATGTATTTGCCCTAGTAGCAAGGATTGAAGCCATCAGACTCTTCTTGGCATATGCAAGCTTCAAAGGATTAAAAGTGTATCAAATGGATGTCAAGTCTGCTTTTCTGTATGGGACAATTGAAGAGGAGGTATATGTGTGTCAACCTCCTGGTTTTGAAGACTACAAGTATCCAGACAAAGTCTACAAGCTAGACAAGGCTCTCTATGGTCTCCATCAAGCCCCAAGAGTATAATATGACACACTGTCATCATATCTTCTACAGAATGGATTCAAGAGAGGCACTCTGGACAAAACACTCTTCACTAAATCCATCAAAGCTGAGATTCTACTTGTCCAAATCTATGTTGATGACATCATCTTTGCCTCAACTAATGATAGTTTGTGCAAAGAATTTGAGGCCCTAATGCACAAAAAGTTTCAAATGAGTTCAATGGGGGAACTCACATTCTTTCTAGGGCTGCAGGTTAAACAGAAGTTTACTGGTCTATTCATAAGTCAATCAAAGTATGTCAAAGACATATTGGAAAAGTTTGGCTATCAAGACACAAAAGTTGCAAGCACTCCAATGGATCCTCATAAACAGCTCCATACAGACAAAGATGGCATAGATGTGGATATTCATCTATACAGATCCCTTATAGGATCTCTCATGTATCTAACATCTTCAAGACCTGATATTATGTTTGCTGTCTGTGTGTGTGCTAGGTTTCAATGCTCTCCAAAGGATTCTCACTTGGTTGCTGTTAAGAGAATCTTTAGATATCTTAAAGGCCAACCACATTTAGGTCTATGGTATCCTAAAGACTCTCCTTTTGTACTAACTGCTTATTCTGACAGTGACTATGGTGGTTGCAACATTGACAGAAAATCCACAACTGGTGGATGCCAATACTTAGGAGCAAGACTGGTCTCTTGGCAATGCAAAAAGCAGACAACAGTGTCCACATCATCTACTGAAGCAGAATATGTAGCAGCTGCAAGTTGCTGCTCACAGGTAATGTGGATCCAAAATCAGCTTAGAGACTATGGTATGAATTTCTTATCCACTCCAATTTATATTGACAACTCAAGTACAATCAGCATTGTGCAAAACCCAGTGAAATTCCCAAAAACCAAGCATATAGAAATCAGATTTCATTTTATCAGAGATTGTAATGAAAAGAAGTTAATCCAAGTTACCAAAATACATACAGATGATCAGTTAGCTGATCTATTCACAAAACCTTTTGATGTAGGAAGGTTCACTTTCCTAGTATCAAATATTGGTATGGTAAACATGGATTAATTGATTTTCATTATTATCTACTCAGTATGCTTATTTAAGGGGGAGATACTGTTTCATTGAAAAGTTGCATAATTTCTAACTAACAGCTTGAGTATTTTCTCAAGCTGCTAGTTCATTTTCTCATGCTGTTAGTTGTTTTCACTTGATCTGTCAAAGTGTGCAGGGTATTTGGGTAATTTCTCAAATGTGTGCGCGGGACCCAACCTTTTCGAAACCTTTAAAGGTCCCAGCTTCGTTCAGTTGTAACTACCAGTTACATATTCTTCTTCCACGGCCTCTTGCTTTCTCTCTGAACGAATCACACATTCTTCTTTCAAACCCTAAATCATCGTTTCTTCATCAATGGAGTTTGTAAAAGAGCATAACTGCCTTCCATACACCCTAAAACACTCTGAACTTCAACCGTTTCATGCAATGATGGATTTCCTCAGGCACTCCCATATTCATTATGCCCTAACCATAAACCCTACTATATACATCTCCCATATTGAACAGTTTTGGAATCATGCATCTGTTCAAACCATCAATGGAGTGCCTACTCTCATATCCAAGATTGATGAAATTGTCATCAATATTACTGAGGAATCTATCAGACATCACTTGCATCTTCAAGATGCCTCAGGTATGGCCGACCTATCCCTTCAAGCTTTACATTTTGGTCTTCAAAATATTGGTTATAGGGGCCCTGCTGATTCTTTTACTTTTCTTAAGGCACATTTTTCTCCTAAATGGAAATACCTTGTGCACATTATTCAACAATGTTTAAGCCCCAAAAGAACTGGTTGGTCTGAGTTTTCTTCAAATATTGCCACTGCCTTAGTGTGCTTTTCTACTGGCCAACAGTTCAATTTTTCTAACATGATTTTTCAGGGGATGTTAAGGCATCATTCCCTAAAGAATGGGAAATTTTTGATGTATCCTAGGTTTTTGGCAGAAATAATTGCACACACCTGCACATCTTCACATTTACATAAACGGATACATGTTTCCCATAGGCACTCACTGTCTTCAATCAAAAGGCTATTAAAGCCAAGTGCCAATTTTGTAAGTATAGATGTTCCATTGCGTTTTGCAATGATGAACATCATTCCACGAAACAGAGGAGAGGAACCTGAGCAGGCTCAGCCTATCATCACTGCTACACTCCCAGGACCCCAAACCCCTCCTCCCGATACACAAACTCCCTCTGATCCTTTTGTACAGCCAACACGCCCACTCAGAAACATATACAAAAGAAAAAGGGGACCAGGAGCTCCTTCCTCCTCCTCCCATCAGCAAGAGCCATATATCCCTGTGCAGGAGGATACTCCTGCACAGCATATCCAAAGGGAACCACTTGAGGAAACTCCCATCCTCACTTAGGAGGTGAACATCTATTCAGAGATGGTTCATATGAGTTCTGTGGCTGGCACTACTGATGTCTCTGCACAAGAGGCACAGGACAAGGCCAACATAGCTAAGACCACGCTCATGGCAACAGCAAGTGTGCAAACACAAGCTGGAAGTCCCCAGTACCAAGAACAGAGGGGCCCAGAAGTTTCTACTTCTGGTTTTAATGTCAGTGATAGATCCCAAGCACCCCAGGTGTTTTCTGATCTTGAGACAAGTCTGCAACTCATGCTCTTGACGGATCCCAAGCTGAAACCTGTTGTAGCCATGATGGAATACCAAATGTCCATCATTGCTGCACAGGGGGCCCAAATTTTTGAACTCAAACAGGCAGAGGCTGCTCAGAATAAGCGAATGGATTATCTTCACAAGGGGTTCACCCTCTGTGGAAATAAAATTATGAAATTAGAGCAGATGATTCAAACCCAAGGGGCAAAGGTTGTAGGTCCTTCTGACCAAAACAATGCTTCCAAAAAGGGGGAGAATCAGGAGGTTCCCAAGTCAGTTCAAGCATCTCCAACAACAACAGTCCAATCAGCATCAACAGTTCCAGTTTCTAGGCTAGCAGTCCCAACAGCTTCTCAAGCTGTTAGCCTAGAAACTCAAGTTGTTCCTCCAAAAGCCACTGGAGTTGTGATCAGAGAAGGAATTCAAGCTCCATCAAGCACAGTCCAAGCTACAACATCTGCTACAAAAGACAAGGGCAAGGGCATTCTCATTGAGTCTCCAAAGCATAAATTTTCCTCAAAAGAAGCCCAAATTGCCTTTGATGCTGAAGTTGCCAGAAAAATAGCAGAAGAACAAGACAAAGAATTAGAGCAGCAAGCCCAAACCCCAATGAATGATGATGAGACTTTAGGTGATTACTTAAAGGGGTTTGTGGTCAAGCAAGGAGCAACGAAAAGAAAGATGCCAACAGGGCACTCCAAGGCTGAGCATAGAAGATTTCTTATCAATTTTGCCTTTGCAGCAGGTATTCCAAAGAAAATGGCTCAGTCCATGTCTACTGAAAGGCTGCAGGAGATTCATGATAAGGAGATGGACAAAAGACAGAGAACAACAGTCTCTCCAAAAGCTCAACCATCCCAAGAAGTCCAACCAACAACCCAATCAGTCCAAACTGAAGCTGGTGCCAGTGCACCTACTCCCACTGATCAAGCAGTTGTCCCTATTCCTTCATCGGTTAAGAGAGTGCTCTTTGAGCAACAACTACAAAAGGCTATGGAGATAGAGAAGCTGATTGATCAGCATGATTTTACAAAGCCTCAAATTAACTACTGGTTTGCTAAGTCACTGGATGACCGTGACTTGAGAATAAAGTTTGTAATCAGAAGAGAGTCCGGACCTGAAGAAGAGTATGACACTTTTTGGCAGATAGTACAGAAGCTGACCAGAGATGAATTGATAAAGATGTACAATATAGGGTCAGTTACACAAGTAAGGTCTGCTCTTCCACAAGTCAAGCAACTCATCAAAGATCTAAGTACAGTGGTTGACTCTGAGTTTGCAAGACAAGAAATAGAAGATGCTGAAAAGAAAGGGAAAAAGATCAAGCAGATTGATCTGTTTGTCAAATCAAAGACATTCAGAATCAAATTCACAGATGGGTCTGGTATTTTCTTCAATCTTGAGTATTTCAATTTTTCAAAAGATATGCTGCTGAAAATCAAATCAGCTAGAATATCTTGTGATAAAGAAGAGATGAAGAAAGAATTTTTGAAGGCTATAGATCATAAACTTGCACAGTTGTGAGTTTTTGAAAGCCTTGGTTTGTAAATAACAGTTTACTTATTTATTTCCATGTTTTTATAGAACTTAAAGTCTTGTAAAGAATTTAAGTTAGGGGGAGAGTGTTGGGAAATAGTTTAAGTATGTTCAAACTGTTAGTTTAGACTTCTCAAACTGTTAGTAGATTTTAAATGTAAATACAAAGTTCATGCTGCTAGTTGAAGAAACTCGAGCTGCCAGTGTAAAAGTTCAAGCTGCCAGAGCAAAACAACTCAAGCTGCTCAGTTCATGCTGTCAAGAGATTCAAGCTGCTCAACAATTTCAGAAACAGAAAGTGCTGATTTTCAGGAAAGATATCTACACGAAGATTCCAGCATATCTACTATCAGAGAAGTCATAGTCCTTCAAGGAAACAAGTCCAAAAAGCAATATAAATAGACAGAATAGGTTTTCTATTGTATAGAAGTTTTCTGCATATTTTTGAGTCTGTAATTGCTTCGTTGGTTAAGTTTTCATAAGCCTCTAAGGTTGTAAAATCCTAAGAACAGTCTGTGTTCTTCGTCTAATCAAACAGATTAGAGGTGATTGTAATCATTGAATTCAGCAATACAAACAGTCTTGATTCTTATGTTTTATGCTTCATTGGTTCTGAAAGTTTTTGTTTAAATAATTAAGTGTTATTCCGCAAACTTCTTAATTAAACTTTGATTCAAAGCAAGATTATTGATTTATACTCTGATAAATTTCAAATCAGTTAATCTTGGTTATTCAGTTTTAGATCCTGAAAGGAACTGATTCCATTCCAAGGTCTAAATAACTTCCTCGCCATAAATACTCCTCTGAGTTTTCAACCAGGCACGGGCAACACCAATAAACAATGCTGAAGCATAACTTACTTTCTTGGATTCTAAACAGTCAAAGATTCTAAAGATCTCTTCAGTATGGCTGATCCAATCCATCGTCTGAATTGGATTAACTGTACCCTCAAAGTTCAGGGCACCGCTAGCTTTGAAATCTTTAAATTTACAGCCTTTTGGCTGTGCAATTTGAGTTTCAGGGTTCGAGTTATCAAAATCAGATTCATCATTCTGGACTTGTTTTTCTTTTCTTTTATTCTTTTTATCATTACGTCTCTTAGCTTCGGCCTCATCTCTGGCCTGAAACTGTTCTTGCATAATCTTATTTTGTTGTTCAGAATGTTGGGCTAAAAGTTGTTGCATCATTTCAAACATCTGTTGGGCATGTTGTTTGGAATGTCACCTGATCCTGACATCTTTTACTGAAAATTAAAATCATTCAAATATCAGTTTATAGACTTAGATCTATATACCCTTTCTCCCATCCTAACAGTCTGTACATCCTATCTCAGTTCAAACCACCTAAATGATTGATACATATGTATTGCTTCAGTTTGAGACCAAGTACTACTCTCGTAATACTTGATTCACTCAAACTATGGGCTCTGATACCATCCTGTGAAGACAACCCCTTACGGGGCAGTTCTCACGAGTCTAGGTCCCACATCATGCAATACTATATCAACCATAACTAAGATAGAGTACTAAGTTGCGGAATTATAAATTACATGTACAAACATATTAAAATTAAGTTTAATACAGATTACAGTTTTAAAACTAAACTTATAAAGGGTACCATCTAATCTAATACATTACATCATACAATCATATCAAGTCTACAAAAAACCACCTCAATTGTCATCTTCTAATCAGTACCGAAAAGTTTGTTGAGTAGTGGTCTGTGAAATCTTCAAAACTTGGATCTTGAATGACCTAAGCACTAGGTCCAACAGACTTCCCTTTATCTTTTCCTTTAAAAACTATAAAGTAGCAACTGTAAGCAATGCTTAATGAGATTACAGATTTTCAGATTTCACACATTATCATGTGGATTATGGGTCTAGCGTGATATATCTTGACTGCCGCTACAGCCACTCATGATTGAGACATAGTAGTCATAGAGTCAGGTG
Source organism: Centrapalus pauciflorus (assembly GCA_020465985.1). Lineage (NCBI taxonomy): Eukaryota > Viridiplantae > Streptophyta > Magnoliopsida > Asterales > Asteraceae > Centrapalus > Centrapalus pauciflorus. The sequence continues at coordinate 53,403 of JAANYP010004820.1, read as the reverse complement.
ATGTTTAAGCCACGCTCAAGCTTAAATCGTGGGGATCAGCCACATACTAGGCTAGCTACCAGTAAATCAACATGGCGGAATATCGGAGGGTCATTACCAAGTTCAATAGAACTGGTGAAGTAGCATGGTCTAGAACAATAGACCGACAAGGCTATTCAAGCTGAATCAATAAGTCAAATGTATGAGCAATAATGAAAGCTTAAGTCATCAAAGTCATGAGAACAATAAATCTCATAGCAGTATCTGAAATGAACTATAATGCAATGTCATGTGAAATGATAATCAAATAGCTATCATGATACACTGGGCATCACGGAACCATAGTGAGCATAAGTCTCTATTTAGCTGATCATATATGAATGTCAAGTAATCTATCATCAACAATATGTCTCAACCGGAAATCTCGCATGAAATGCTGAATATCTATAACTCACAGTTTCTGGGGTCTTTATCAAGCAGATATAAAATCCACCACCTGAGTTATCTCAAGATTTATCTTTAAATCTTTACAAATTTGATCTCTGTCAATTCTTTTCAAATGAAGACCCGCTTTCAATCTCTTTAATCTTTAAATCTCTGTTCAGAATTTAACTGAACCTGTCCAGAATCATGTCACATCAATATCATCAGCTTTTAGCTTAAAAATATTTATTTTATCTGATTCTGGTAACTCATTGATCATTCACTTTGTTTATTTTCTTAAACTCTTTAAAATCTTAATAAGATATAAATGTGAATATATCTCATATTGCTTTAATCAATCTTTCGTTTGTTCATATTCTTTGTTTCATTAACTTCTCAAAAGATCAATATATATATATATATATATATATATATATATATATATATATATATATATATATATATATATATATATATATATATATATATATATATATATATAATCTTGTTGCTTTGTTGATCTTTAATCATTCTAATCATTTATTCATTTATTTATTTAAAATATCAAAATGGACATCCGGGTTCGGATCATCCGAATTCGGACCATCCGGATTGGGTGATCTGGATCTTGGTCCATCCGAAATGGCATTTGAATTCGGACCAAAAAGTCATCCGGATTCGGATTAACCCAGATCAAACATCTGGATTCGGACCGAAGTACTTAACCCGAATTGACAATCCGAAATGTAGCTTCTGAATTGAACATGTGGTCTGAAATAAGCTTCATCCGAAAATGGGACCAAAGCAAGATCCGAGATTGGGATCCGAATTCGGATCCTTAGATTTATATTTTTCCCAGAAATGTTCTTGGTGTTCTTGCATGTATTCATACGGATTTTCATCAAATTTCACTAAAACCCGTTTTAATCAACATGCAACTTAATATTATTTTATATTATGATTATTGGGTTGTTTTTATACACTTTTCCCTATCAATAACATCACAATTTAATTAAGATTGTCCAAAATGTAAACTTTTTGTCAAGAACATATTTTTACATAAAAATTCAGATTTCTTAATTATTTGAATGAATTAATCACTGATTTTTGTTTCTATGAGTTCTATATACTTAGATTCATGATTATCCTTCAAATTTATATACATTCAACGTAAAATTTTCACCTTTTAAATCCTTGGTTTCGGTTTTACACAAAACCGAACCAAACATACATATATTTCGAAATTAAAGAAATTATTACCTCAAAATCGTTGTAGCTTGATGATGTTTGTTGATATTTATAACTTCTCCTTTGATAAAGTTTCAATTAATGCAACAATTTATGGATTTCTTGGCTATTTTCTTGATGTATCCGGTTGTAGAGAGAGAAAGGGAGAGAGAGTGATTTTTGTGTTAATGATCATTAATATCACAATTTGGGGTTTTTATATATTCATTTTGATAATTTGTAAATTAACCCACTAAACTTTTGTATTTTACATCTCTTTTAATTTAATCATAATTAATACTTTATATCATAAATTTATTTTAATTAAATAATTTCATACTTAATTAAATTTATAAATCAAATAATGTAATGAAATTACATTAATAGCTCAAAATACTGAAATTAAATTGGTCCAAAAATTAGGTTGTTACATTTAGACTGTTCCCTGCCAGCTGTATCAGATTCTGATTCTTCATTAGATGCTGAGTTAAGCACATCTATGTCTAGCACGTTCACATCATTATTCACATATTGCTCAGTGAGAGGCTGCTTTGGAATCAAGACCTCATCAACACTGACATCTTCATCTTCCAATACTTCATCATCGATTTTCTAATCTGGAACATCCTCTAGTATGAACTCTCCTTCTTCCAGTTCCTCCTGATCAAATCTGAACTCATCTTCATCATCTAGATCTATTAGAGCCCCTATCATCTTTTGTTCAAAGGCCTCTGAGGCTTCAGGAGCCTTTCCTTTCTCTTGAGCTTTATCTACTCCCGTACTTGAAGAACCAGGCTCCCCCTGAATATTTGCTTGCTAAGCAGTCTTTTGAGAAAGATCTGCTAGCTCACTTTCTTTTTGCGTGCCTGGATCATCGCCTTCTTCATCATCTCCTTGAACTTTCCTGAGCTCATCTCCTCTGTAGCTGCTCTCCCCCTGAGCTTGGAGATCTTTAATTATCTGCTCAATTAGGGTTTGCAGGGTCAGAATTTGGGCTTATTGAGTCCTCAACTCTTCTTGTTGATCTGCCACAGTTTTCTGTAACTTGGCATTCTCTTGATCCAAACGCGCATTATGCTATTGTAACTCATTTACTGTGTGAGAGAGTTGGAATATTTGGATTGTTTGGAAGTCCACTTTGCACTTCAATTCTGTAAACCGCTGATTTTCAAAGAATGTAGTCGAGGTGGATGGAATGGAGGCAGATGTAGATGGAGCAACGGTTGATGTGGATGGAGCGACAGTTGACGCAGATGGAAAAGTAGCAGAAGTGGACGGGGCTCGCTGCATGAAGCGATGCCTTTTTGCTCTATGGCGATTGGCAACCGGGGCCACTTCTTCTATTTAAAAGTCCGAATCTTCTGCTTCTTCATCACGAATTATGGGACGGGTCATCTTCCTTCGGCTGACTACAACTCTGGATCCATATCTGCCATATGTAACAGATGGATCTTCAGCCTCTGTCCCCTCAAAACTTGAATCAGCTTCGGACTCAGAGGTGGTCTCGACGTGACCGTCAACCTCAGCCTGTTCCCTAGCTTCTTCTCCTTCATCATGACCTTCTGTGCCTACAGACTCGGCAACAGGAGGTTGATATTCATCTATCTCCTTGAAAATGTCATCTACCTCAGCTGGTGCTTCCAAAATGTCTTGAACCAACTGTTCAGTTATATCTTCCTCTGCTGCTGCTCCTTGCGCCCGAATTTCCTCCGTTGTTTGTTTCCGTTGGTCAAACTATGGAGCCGAACTTGATGGCCCAGCAGCTTCAATAGCAGATTGGGAGCGGGGAATAGTTCTTGCAACCGGTGTCCGTCTTGCCGGTGCTCTCTGAGGTTGCTACGGTTGCTGTTGTTGGGGGGTGCTTCACTAATCCAATTTTCTCCTTCCGAAGCAACGAAATCAGGTTCTATCACTGCACCAAACAACGGTGCTACCTGAGGCCTGACCTGCTCAGCCCTTCGTGCATTATGGGTCTGGCAGTCAGCAAAAATACGCTTGTCGATTAAAGCAACACCACTTTGGGCAAGAAGTGGTTGGAGATTAAGCAAAAAGTGTAGGATAATTATCATGATGAATCGAGGATACATAAAAAATTATTCTCTGGCCGGAGCAGTTATCTAGTTGACAAACTCCCCGAAAAACATCTCCGAAAAGCTGAACTTTTTGTTGTACACCAGGGCAATCAGAGCAGATTGCAGCTTTGACACCATAATGTCGAACCCTGCCTTCTTTGGTTCAAAACACACCATTATTACGTGGACTAGAAACCTCCACTGCCCAATCAACCCGCTTTTTACATATGATGCCTTCGTTATGTCTTGCACATAACTCATTCTTAGAAAGGCCACTTGCCTTATATGCATTGGAAAGTCTATCGGGCCTGCTTCTGGATCTTCGGTGCCAAACTGCAAAATCTGCCTCAACATGTTTGCAGAAAAGACAATAGGTTGACCTCCTACTCTTGTATGTAACACAGTAGGTGTAACAGAGCAATCCACCTGAAGGTGCTCGCAGAACTGCCTCACATATGTCAGCGTGATTGGCAGATTATGCGTCAATGCATATGACACTCTAGACTGTGTCAGAAACTCTATCATAGGACGGTAGGGCTGAGCTTCCAGAAATTGTAGATCCATAGCCATGACCATATTATGCTTATTATAGAAGGCACGGTCTCCCATATCCGCACACAAAATCACCAATCAAAAATTAGAAATTAATTCAAAATTAATTCAAAATTAAATTTGTTATATTCGAATTGTATAACTTCGAAGTTGATTTTGTTCGAAGTCCAACACATACGAACTTAGAAAAATTCGAGAATGTTAAAAAGCATTCGAACTTAATTAAGTTCGAAGCATCCACTCAAACATGACTGACTTTGAACATACAGATATTTCAACAAGTTCGAACTTTTTGACAAGTTCGAACACGTAGAACAAATACGAAGTCGGTCACTTTCAACTTAAAAACCATGATTTTAACCTCATTTGACTTAATTAACCGTATAATCTAGTCCTATTAGGTTCTAATCTAAGTTATGCATCATTTATTTTAAGTTTTAGCTTTTAAAACTTGTGATTTAAAGTCACCTAGTTTTAAAAGACATAAAACTTAAAAATCCTCGATTTTAAGCACAAAAACACTCCAATCTTACACTTACTTAGATATTGTTGGTTTAATATCCCTTAAGTATGTGAAAAGGTTCGAGAAACAGTAAGAAACTTCGAGCAATAGGAAGAAATTCGAATATCAGTTCGAAGATATGTTCGAGATTGCCGGAGACAAGTTCGAGATTTCAAATTCGAAGGTAGGTGTCTTAAATGAAGTACTGTTGACCTATTTATATAAACTACCTTCGAACTTAGCTTAAGTTTGAACTTCCAGCAAGTTCGAAGGTAACTTCGAATTTGTCTGAATTTCGAACTTAAGTGAAAATTTTGAAAAATTTTGAATAAAATTCAAGTTTTTCAAGTTTTTCATGTAACATAATTTTTCCAACTTTGCAAAAACATTCACAATAAGAAACATATTTTCACGCAATATTTGTTTCTTCAACCAAAAATGCATCCTACTAACTTTGACCTTTATCCTACTTAAAGTAAAATAAAATAAATTTAAAACTACTCAAAAATACTTAAAAAAATTACAACTTATACTAACAGTTGATTTTTGCGAGAAAGTCAAAGAAGGTTCAATCAGATAGCGATGTCAAACGCACTTTCAGTATTTCACTTTCACACTTAAAATTTTTTTATTCCTTTGGTTGTTTGTCGTGATATACATTCCAAGTCAATTGTCGGTATGATTTTCCTTTTAAACATATAACACTTTGAAAATTCCCTTGACCTTTTTATTTATCAAGAAACTACCTTACGTGTCCCCTACATAGATATACATCTATGATCAAGGCACACACACAATGATTATAACTTTTCGGTATTGCAAATTTTCTTTAAAAGATAAACGTCGGACACAGTTCTGTATTATATACAACAGAGTGTCTTAGTTTGTCTTAGAGTTCCCTTTAAGTTAGCCAGATATTGGTGACAGGTTTGTACTTACGTACAACAAAGCAACATATCTTGCTAGCTTAAGTCAAAACAACGGTGACAGGTCTGTACTTACGTACCACAAAGCGACTTGTTTTGACTTCATTTTCTTTTCAAAAAATTTTCTTTTCTTTGCTTTAAGATGTATTTTGATGTTGCTATACATCCTCCAGATAAATTTGCATACCTCATTTACAATCATTGTCTGTATGTCTCTAACATAGAAATTAAGACCATTTGGTTATACATCTAAGTTAGTTACACATATGACATTTTCTTGATTATTTATTAGCTGTTAGGATTTCCTTTGTGTATTATGCCTACCAACACATCAGACAAGAAAGTGTAGATCACTTAGAATTATGGTGCATCATGTGTGAAAGCTTAACACCTAGAGTTTTTTAGACTGTGCTAATTTTCGTCACTTTGAACCTATGATTTTAAGACTTAACTCATTTTTTGATATATTTTTTTTTGAAATTTTTTATGATTTTCTCTCTTTTTTCTTTTGTTTTTCATTTTTAAGATAAGCTAATAAACTAACCTACTAAGTTACTATAAAAGAAAAGAAAATCTCTTAAGCTACTAACTTACTATAAAAGGAAAGAAAATCTACTAAGCTACTAACTTACTCTAAAAGGAAAGAAAATCTACTAAGGTCAAGTTACTCTGGATTACGCATACCATTTAGTTGTACTAACAACTCAAAGCGTGACTTATCAAAAGCTTTAGTGAATAAGTCTGCATTATTGTCTCTCGTTGCAACTTTTATCAGTTTTATCAAATTCTTTTCAGCACAATCACGTATGAAATGATGTCTTATGTCTATGTGGTTTGTTTTATTGTGTTTGACTGGATTATTAGTTATAGCAATTATAGACTGATTATCTATCCTAATGGGAGTATGGGTGTAATTCAAACCGTAATCCCGCAATTGTTGTTGTATCCACAAATCCTGTGAACAGCAACTACTAGTAGCTACATATTCGGTCTCGCATGTTGACACGGCTACCGAGGTTTATTTCTTGCATTGCCAGGATACGAGCCTCCCTCCAAGGAACTGACAACCTCCAGTTGTTGATTTTCGGTTCAAGTTGCATCCACCATAATTAGAATCCGTGTATGCCTCCAATTCCAGATCACCATCAGCATGATACAAAAGTCCCAGCTTCGGTTTCGTCTTCAGGTATCGTAGAATCCGCTTCACGACATTCATATGCATCTCCTTTGGATTTGCTTGAAACCTAGCACAAATACACAGAGCAAACATAATGTCAGGTCTTGAAGCAGTTAAATACATGGGTGACCCGATCATGGCCCGATATAGAGTCGGATCCACATCAGTATCACTTTCTGTACCCGTTCTGAGATTGTGATTCATTTGAATTGGAGTACTAAAATGAGTGGTCAGCTTAGTTCCTTCCATCCCGAAGCACTCCAGAATAGCGTAGACATACTTCGTCAGATGGATAAACATGCCCTCTTTCCTTTGTTCAACTTGCAAACCCAGAAAGAAGTCCAGCTCTCCCATAGCACTCATCTCAAACTTTGACTTCATGACCTTTTCAAAGTCTTTGCACATCTATTCGTTTGACGACCCGAATATGATGTCATCCACGTACACTTGTACCAAGATAAAATCTTCTCCTCTTCTCTTCACGAACAATGTACTATTAATTCTCCCCTTTTTCAAACCCGTTGTCCAAAAGATGAGTTGACAGCATCTCATACCACACCCTTGGTGCTTGATGCACTTTGTAATGTTTAATCCCGATAATATTTCAGCACCTTTAATGTTCTTTATCAAATCCCAAGAAGAATCAAGCTCAATAATTGAGAAATGATGAAGAAGACAATACGAATATTGAGAGAGAATTAAAGTTGGCGGCTGCTATGTTCTTTCAAATTGTCAACCGTGTATTCCATAAAGAAACCCTAGGAGCCTATTTCTAGGATCCTTTAATTAAGTTTTACATAAAGGCAACTTTGGCCCCATGACTATTACAAAGAAACAAACTACATGGAATTAAATACAAGACTAAATATAAAGACAATAAATATTACAAAACAACTCCCTATGATCGAAATAATATATCTAACAATCTCCCCCTTTTCGATCATTTAGGAGGTCCTGGAACTCTGGCGTGGTCCGTTTATTCTCGGAGTCCAAGGATGACGTCGAAGCGTCTGGTCACTTGTCTCAAATGTAGCCTTTCGTTCAGGTATTCAATGCCGCTGAGGATATCCTGAATCTCCTTTGGTGAGCATCTAAGTTCTGGATTTGGTTGAGCGTCAAAGTCTTGAACTTTCTGAGTAAGCGCTGCTCTAACCAATCTGATAGTGCCGTCGGAGTAACATGGAAGATCCTCAAAGCGCATGAATCTTTTCTATCCTTTCTGGTTCAAAAATATAACCCCTGGCTGTCCTCGAAGCAGAACTTTATACGCCGTATAGTGGTCTAGCAAAAATATATCTTGATCAGGAGCTTTCAGACCCACCTTTACTAAGGCACTCTCAATTGCCATCTGGAAATCTCTGAGGCACATTATGATTGATCGGCGATTCATGCATCGAACCAGGGCTGCAAGAGCAGTCATGTGTGTCAGACGACCCTTGACTTTATTTTTCATCTTGTTTTGCAGAAGCTCTATGTCGTCTATGTTTACAAAGTCAAGGTCGCTTTCATACAATTCTTGAACAGTACCGTCTTCTCTGAGTACCTCGAAGGCTGGAGTGTACACTCTGGCTCTCTTGTACATATGGATGTTATTGATCTTGACTATTTTGGATTTTGACCAGTACTTGCTCTTGTCTCTCTTTTCTCTAAGCATCATCTGATTGTATTCAGCTTGAACGCATTGAGATGCATCGGTCATTACCATCAGAAGACGTCTACTGTAAGATCCCGACTTCTTTCTAAATACCATTTTGAACCTTTCTTCTAAGAAAGGATTTTGAAATTGATCAGCCGGGAACTTCTTCAAAAATTCTTTTAACCCCTGGACCGGAGGTTCTTCTAATTCTTCAGGAGGAGCCTCAAGAAGTTTCAATACTCGATCTCTACGGTCCTGACTCAATTCTTCTTTTGTTTCAGCATCCAGATTGTGAACTTTTCCCCATGAGTACCAATTTATCCATTCCACGTCTGTCATGTGGTATATTGGGGTGACATCTTTTGTTTGAAAACAGACGACTGTTCGGGATCCGGGTGTTTCAGTGATGTGGGCAGGCGGAGCTGATTGAGTTGGAGGGGTTGATTGGACTGATGGGGTAGGTATAACTGGTGGAATTTCTTTTGGTGTGGGAGTGGGTTGGATTGATGGAGTTTCTATGGGAGTGGGTGAAGGTGATTGGATGGAAGAAGTTGTTTGTTCTTGAGGTTCATGGGATGGGGAATCCAAAATTTCAATTGGAATTGGAGGTGATTGTTGTGGAGATTGGGGTTCAAACTTTGGTGTGAGAAAGGTATAGTCGTTATCAGTATCAGAGTTTGAGTCAGACACTAATATGATTTCGACTTTATCATATTTAGGCTCATAGATCACCATTGCTGACATAGGGTCTAACGGAGCTGGGCCCTCAATCTGTAGAGGTTCATATTCTATCATCAATGCTTCCGTAGCCTCATAAGTCTGATACCCAGACCCAGACCCTTGAATTTCTGTGCCTTCAGCCTCTGCTCCCTCTACAATAATAATGGGGTCCTCATGGTGAACCTTTCGTCTTTTCTCCCCCTCATGACAATCAGGGTCGTCCCGATCGTCATGCTTTCTTTTTGGTGCCTCGGCCTGAGGGCGGCACTGGAGTTCTATAACTGCCGACTCTAGGCGATCCATTCTTGAATTCAGCTATTCTTGGACTTGCAGAATAAGGCGATTAAGTGCATCTATTTTGTCCGACAGCTCGGAAATCTGATGTTGAACTGAATGGGAACCTGGTGGGGGGCTAGCTTCGGAAGCGACACCCTTACCCTTGATTAGTAAGAGTAGGGCGGTGTGACGTTCCTCGGCGGCTTTCCTTTGGGCGTCCAGGTCAGCCCGGGTAATCACGCCGGCAGCACGTAATGCTGCCGTTAACATCTCCAAATTTATTGGGAGATGGCCGGAAGTGGATGGCGTTGATGGAGCCACTTCCGGTCCTCCTTCCGTCATCTTAGGGATGCCACGGAGGCATCGTGCGGTGTCTGTGTTTGGGGGGATGGAATCGTAATGGAATGAAGGGCGGTCACCTGTGGAGGAGTGTGACCTCTTTCAACACCGCCACTCTCCGAATGAGAGGGCGATGGAGTATGTGGTAGAACCCTGTGAAATGAAGTGGTTTCCCTTTGAGGGGAAACCAAGTGGGTGGTGGTGGTGAATTCGACCGTTGGATGAACGGTCTTATAGTGAGGAGTCCGGCTAATAGGGATTAGTTCACCCTCAGATTGTACCTCCCTCGCTCTCACTACAGAGACGGTTCTTTCAGAATCCGCCGTCTCTGCCGTCTCACCTCCTGCTTCCTCCCTTACGACAACAGTCTCCCCCTCACCCATACCCAGAGATTGTTGTTGAACGTCCACCCTGACTCCCTCATGCTCACTCATACTTGCCTCACCTTCGGATTGGCTAGTCTCAGACGGTTCCGACTGAGACACATCCGGATAACTCTCCTGAATATATGCCCTAATCCGCTCCATGCCCCTTGACCTCATTAACAAGGATAGAGGTATTTTCATTACTGGCACTGTCGGGGCCCCCTTTGGCAGAGTTAACTTTTGTATTGCCACGGTGGGGTAGACATCTGCTTCCGGACGCTCATGGATGTCATCGTCATGGTCCATTGCATATTGAATAATTATCTGCAAAAACCGTTGGAGTGGAATATACTTTCTGCCTTTCTTTGTGCCCCTCTCCACATGGACTCTTCGCAACTCCTCGAATAGGAAAGCAGCATAGTCCACATGTCGATCAAAGGCAAAGCCAGTGAACATGGCTAGTACCTGGGCCGACGCAGAGTCATGTCCGGAATGCTTGGCCGTGAAGCACTTGTTGATCACATCAAACAGTATTCGCCAGTGGGATTGGAGATTCTTGGTGTGAAAGTCGGAGGGTTTGGAAAGAGGGCCATCATAACCCAGTGTTTGGATTTCAGATAGGGTTTGGGTGATGGATGGGTTGGGAGCAAAATGTTCGCGGGTTGGGAGGTAGAATTCGAGTGGTAGGTGAAGAATGTGGCGGATGGCAGATATAGTGACTTTGACTGGAACACAGTCTATGGTGGAGGTGAAATGAGGTTCGGGGTCAGACACATATGTTAGCCTGTTCCAGAATTGTTGGAGATATATCTGGGGAACAGCTATGGTGGTGGATAAGGCGTAATAGATGGGATGGCGGGTGAGGATGTCGAATGCTAGGGTTTGGGGTTCTTTAGAGAGGATGGAAACGTCGAGTTTCCAGTTATGCGGAATGAACTCGACAAACTCGGCGTTGGGGAGGATGGATTCTTCGGGTAGTTGGGCGTTATTGTTTGGGATGGGGGGAAGGGGTACGGTAAGCACAACTGCTGGTTCCATTATCCTGCAAGGTGCAACAGAGTTAGAATAGGAAGACTCAATAGATAAGGCATTGATTGGTAGTCTAGATTATTGTGAAATAGAAACTGCCGGATCTGTTTGCCATCGGGTCTTTATTAGTAGAATAAAATTCTACTAATAAAGTCCAAAGTCAATCGTTAAGAGACCGATGTTAGACCAGACTTTTTCACTCAAACACTAGTCCTAACTCTAATCAATGGTGCACGATGAGGAAGAAATATTTTTTTTTGTATTTTTGAATTTATATAAAAATGCAAAAATGGAAAAATTAAAAATTAAAAAAATTGCTAAGTGTTGGATTTCGGATGGTCCGAATTCGGATGAACAGTGTCACCGAATTCGGATCAGGCCGAAATCCGGATGATGCATGAATGGTACGATGGGTGGTCCGAATTCGGATGATGCAGTATAATGGTCTGAATGCGGATCTGGTACGAAATGCATGAAAGTGGTGATGTGGGTGAGAGATGGCCCGAATTCGGATGGTGCAAAAGGGAGGTCCGAATTTGGATTTGGTGTGGATGAAAGAATTATGTATGCAATACGGACCAAGGACCAAACTCGGATGGGAACCGAATTCGGATCCATCCGAGTTCGGATAAACAGTGAAGATGCAAACTTAAACTTGAAAAATTCAAACTTTTTGGCATTTTATGAAGAACCGAATTCGGATCAACAGTGACCGAATTCGGTTTATGTAACTTTGAAAAACTTGGAAAATATCCTAAGTGGGACATCCGAATTCGGATGATGGTCCGAATTCGGACATCCGAAATGCATGCTGACAGTTAATGAATTCATGCAAAAATAAACGTGAACAGTGGTGATTTTGACAAAAATGCATGAAATTACAGATCCTAAGCTAAAACAAAGTAAGAAATACTTTATATAACTGCTACTAAGTAAACAAAACACATTAAATGTCCTAAAATTAAGAAAAACCGAAATGAAAAGCTAAGTAAAAATTGAAAATCAAACTCATAATATAGGACGTTAAACACGGAAATAAAGATAGAAATGGTTTACCTGGAAGTGCCGTAGATGGAAAACACAAGAAAAACGAACGAAAACGGTGGTCCAAAAGCTTTGAAATGGTAGAAATGGTGGTTGTGGGTGGTGGGAGTCGACGGCAGCAAGGAAGAAAGAAGGAAGAAAGAAGGAAAATATCTTGGTGATGAAGACATTGAATGGTTGACTAACCCTTTTTAAAGGCAGCCGGGTCGGATCCGGGTCATAGGATCCGCGCCCAAAACAGAAAAATTGGGCTGCCGGTTTCATCACACACCACACACACACAAGAGAAAATAAGTTTGGGCTATTAACAAAAATTGAAACAAGATTAAACAAAAAAAAACTTTTGGCCCAATTTTGTTAAATCTTTTTGAGTTTTTCTATGAGACTTCAAAATAAAATATTTTTGGTGTTTTCTTTGATCATTTTAAATTAAGATAAAATGAAATAAAATAAAATAAAGTAAACTAAAATATTTTTGGCTTTTTGATAAATTTGAAAGTTAAAATCTTTTTGGGATTTCTGACCTATTAAATTAATCTTAAAATTAAATAAAATATAACCAACCTAAAATTTGAAATTTAACTACAAAAATTAAAGAGAAACACAGAATTATAAAATTTAAAATCCTAACTATACTCCCCCTCAAATAAATACCGGTTCTTTTCCTTTTCTTTTTCAGATTTAAACTCGGCAACCCTTTTTAGCCTTACAAACACAGACAAACCTGTATATCGTTTGCATCCCACTCCATGATGAACAATTCACACAGCAATTTGTCAGGGTCATTAATTATTAAAAATATACACAGATAAGGAAATATTGAGTTTCAATTATGTGACATACTCCTTAAATTTAAATAACAGATATTTTCTAAAATAAAGGAATTTCAATCAAGATAGATTCAAATAGAATTATTTAAGACAATATCTGATATTTAATTGGAAGGCGGATTCAACATGCCGATATGGGATACTAAAAACTGAAAACGAGGTTCGTCTAAAGCTTTAGTAAATATATCCGCAAGTTGGTATTCCGTGCCAACATAATACAACTCAATGGTTCCCTTTTCTACATGATCTTTAATAAAATGATACCTGATATCTATGTGTTTTGTTTTAGAGTGCTGCACGGGATTGCAAGAGATGGCAATTGCACTTCGAGAATCACAGTAAATTGGGATATTGGTGAGTGAGAATCCATAATCGCGTAATTGTGTTCTCATCCACAGCACTTGAGAGCAACAGCTTGCCGCTACTACATACTCAGCCTCAGCTGTAGATGTGGAAACACAATTCTGCTTTTTGGAAGACCAACTCACCGGTCTATCTCCTAAAAACTGAATTCCTCCCGACGTGCTTTTTCTGTCAACTCTACAACCTGCAAAATCAGCATCTGAAAACGCGGTAAGATCGAAATCGGTTCCCTTTGGATACCATAGACCAAGTTTGGGTGTACCCTTAAGATAACGAAAAATGCGTTTTACAGCAGTTAGGTGTGATTCTTTTGGGTCGGCCTGAAATCTAGCACAAAGACGTGTTGAAAACATTATATCCGACCTACTGGCAGTCAAGTATAGTAAGGATCCTATCATCCCTCTGTAAGTTGTATTATCGACACTTTTCCCGGAAGGATCGGTGTCTAACTTACAGTTGGAGGCCATGGGAGTTGCGATACTCGTGCAAGAGTCTAACTTATACTTCTTGAGAATGTCAAGAGTATATTTCGACTGGTTCACAAAAATCTCATCCTCAAGTTGTTTGACTTGTAATCCGAGGAAAAAGTTCATTTCCCCCATCATACTCATCTCGAACCTGGACTCCATTAGGGCTGAAAAATCCTTACAAAAATTACTGTCAGAAGATCCAAATATAATATCGTCGACATAAATTTGTACTAGCATTATATGTGGGCCTTCCCTTTTAGTGAACAGAGTTGTGTCCTCCACACCTTTATAGAAACCGGCAGAAATAAGGAAATTTGAAAGACTATCATACCATGCTCGAGGTGCTTGTTTTAAACCATAGAGGGCTTTATCTAGCACAAAAAAATGGTCAGGTTTATGTGCATCAACAAAGCCTTGTGGTCGTTCAACATACACCTCCTCGTTAAGTTCACCGTTTAGAATGGCCGTCTTGACGTCCATTTGGTACACTTTGAAATCTTTGTGTGCCGCGTACGCCAAGAAGATTCTGATTGCTTCGATCCATGCAACTGGAGCGAAGGTCTCGTCATAATCTATCCCTTCTTGTTGTCGGTAGCCTTTGGCAACAAGTCTTGCTTTATTCCTTATCACAATGTCGTTCTCATCTCGTTTGTTCTTAAAGATCCACTTTGTTCCGATGACTGTACGGTCTTTTGGATTGGGAACTAACCGCCATACCCTTAGCTGTTCAAACTGGTTGAGTTCCTCTTGCATTGCAACTATCCAATCTGGATCTGTCAGGGCTTCATCCACACGAGCGGGCTCTATCATACTCAGTAATGATGCGAAGAGGCATTCATTAGCAGATGCCATACGAGTTTGGACTCCTGTTGATACATCACCAATGATTTGATCTGTTGGGTGACTCCGGGTCCATTTAATCTTGTGTGGAAGGGGTGCTCGGGATGGAACCTCTATGGTTAATGTGTGGATGAATGAAGATTCATGGTCAATGGTTTCAAATGATGGTACCACATGTTCCGGTTCGATTCCCGAGTGTTCAGGTGAAGGAAGAATTGTTGGTATTATATGTGAGGGTATTATAGGAGTAGATTCAACTGCGGATGAGTTGGTGGATGATGTAGATGGATGAGGGTATGTTGATGAAGATGGAGCGGAGAAACTTTGAGGCGCAGTTGAACTGGAAGGATCACCTACATTATTGACAACATTAGAAACACAAGCGTTAGGACCGAAAAATTCAACATAAAAAGGATCAAATAAATTAACCAAATCAGAAGAAGAAAAAGAAATGGGGTTATTGGAAGAGTCTCCAGGCATTTGAGTAATGCGTGGTCCTGATTGATCAACTTCGGGTGCCAGTTCAGCCAACTCATCAAATGTGACGTGCACAGTTTCATTGACTGTTCTGGTTCGGGTATTGAATGCGCGATACGCCTTCGAGTTGGATGAGTATCCAATGAAGATCGCTTCATCCGCCTTTTCGTTAAATTTCCCGAGGTTGTCTTTTTCATTCAGCACATAGCACCTGCAACCAAATAGACGTAAGTACTTGATAAATGGTACTTTATTCAAAAAGAGTTGGTAAGGAGTTTTGTTAAAGCGCTTATGGATAATGGAGCGATTTTGTGTGTAGCATGCTGTTGATACGGCTTCGGCCCACAAGAATGGAGGTAGCTTCGAGTATGTGAGCATTGTACGAGCGGCTTCCACAAGAGTACGGTTACGCCTTTCCACGACCCCATTTTGTTGAGGTGTTCGAGCAGCAGAGTATTGATTCTGAATACCTTTGGATCGAAGGAAGCCCTCAACTACCGAGTTCTTGAACTCCGTGCCGTTATCTGATATGATTGATTGCACTGACAGCTGCTGTTGGGTCTCGACACTCTTGATAAAATCTATGATTTCTTGAGCTGTCTCATCCTTGGAACGCAAGAACAATCATCAACGATAACCAACACATATCGTTTTCCATTTATGCTTTGAGTCCTCATTGGTCCGCATATATCCATATGAAGTAACTCCAATACTCTTTTTGTTGATGGTTCGGGCTTTGGTTTGTGAGATGATCGTTTCATTTTTCCTTTCTCACAAGCTCCACACAGATGGTCCTTTTCGTAGCGCAATTCAGGAAGACCTTTGACCAATTGTTTCGCAGCCAGCTTGTTGATATTATCAAAATTCAAATGGGATAATCTTCGATGCCACAACCAAGAGTCTTTTGAAGAGGCTTTTGATAGTAGGCAAATGTTATCCTTCACTATTAGCTTAGCTACGTCAATGGTGTAAAGGTTAGAGTTTCGGGAACCTGTTAGAATTTCTTTTCCATCCATACTCTTAACACTGCAGTTCTTAGCCCTAAACGTTACCTCTAGTCCTTTGTCGCAGAGCTGTCCTATGCTAAAAAGATTATGTGATAACCCCTCAACATAGTCAACATCCTTGATGACCAGATTATTTAGAACTAAGTCCCCGTATCCTTTGATGTGAGCCTGATGGTTGTTCCCGAATTTCACAGTTCCGCAATACTGTTCAACAACGTTGGACAGCATATCTCTTCTTCCAGTCATGTGCTTGGAGCAACCCGAATCCATATACCAAATGGACTTAGCGTGAAAAACACATAAATTCATATAATGAAAAACTATATGCATTCAAACACATCCATTTTTAATTCACAATCAAACCGTGTTCTGAACCGAGATGTTCAGAAAACATGATGAGTTAAGACCGGGTCCTGGGCTATGTGCACAGAAGACAAACGTGTCGGTTTAAGCACAACCGACAAGCAAAAGAACGGGTCCTAGTCTAAGGTAACTAGAAGCCATTTCTTTGAAGAATGGGTCTTGATCAGAAGTAACCAAGAACCATCTGCATTAAGATCACACAACCTTGGGTACCCACCTCAATATGGGTCCCTTTTTGTTAGGATTTCCAGATTTATATGGCACGTGTATAGTTTTAGAATCCCAATTAGCATTCGTGTGTGGTCCGGATGCACAACCCTTTGGAATCCATTGAAGATTGGATTTATTGGGTTTTGGAACCTTAGGCGCTGAAATTGCCTTTGGTTTTTGTCTTTTTGAGACCTTTTTGACCGTTGCTTTGGTTTTAGGCCTTGGCAACGGACAAATCTCAATTTTGTTTGTGGCCGATGATGCACTATTTTTTGTTTTCTTTTTTTGAATACGTTTAACAGGATATGGCACGAAAGCATTCATTTTAGGAACCTGTCGTCTATATCGAGTTGGACACAGATTAAATAAATCACCGAAAGAGTACTTTAACGGAACAGCAGAATTCGGTACAACATTACAAGCATTGTCACACACATTGTTACATAAATTGTCTTTAGAGATTACAGACATCCTATCTCTAGTAACAAATTCATTTGGCATTAGAGCCTTCTTCACAAAAAAACTTGTAAATCCTGCATGGTGGTTTTTGGGACACTCCTTATATGATCTGTAGGAACAAAACGAATAGAGTCAGTAAGTATGGAAGATTTAGACTTGACAGACTTTTCTTTTTGGTGGTGAGCGGGTTTCTTAAAAGACTTGGATTTGATCTGAGTCTTTTTAGGAACCTCATTTTTGAAAACTTTTGAACACTCACCTTTGAAAATGACAGAAGAAGATTCAGCTTTGGCCTTACCTTTATTTGATGACACACTTGGAATTTTTATGGAATGAGAAAGTGTTTGTTCTTTTGAAAGATCTTTCAAATTTTGGGAAACCATTTCAAAATTTTCTCTGTAGACAGTAACTTCCACAGATTTTTGAAAAGATTGATTTACCAATTCTTCTTCTCTCTTAAGAAGAGCATCTTGAAGATCAAGTGCTTTCTCTTGAGACGACTTCAATTCCTTTTCTAAAACAGTGATTTGTTGTTGAAGAACTTTTGCAGGAATATAAAGTTGAGGAGTTGATTTTACGGTTTCAGTTTTCAATTCAGCTTCTGAATAAGTTGACAAGAGATTTTCCTCTAAAGTGGGTACTCTAGAAGAATAACTCTCGTTAAGTTCTTCATATTGAAAAGAAATTTCTTTATCTTTACGAGCGACACGTTTCTCAATTTATTGGTTTAAAACTTCTTTTGATGACTCAAAAAAAAGGATTTAAGACCGGCTCCCATATAATTCATGTCATAAAATACAGGTAAAACATTTTGTGCTTTTTTCCAAATATTTAGGATTTTTAAAACCAATTCCTTGTTTAGAATGGTAAAACCTAGTTTCTTTGGGCTGATTTAAATGGATAGTTTGTTCTGTTTGTCCCCTTTTCAAAAATGCATCGTCAAGGGTCTTTATTCTTGAATACAAACTTATCCTTTCTTCTTCAATCATTTTGTATTTTTCTAAACTGTCTATATTTTCCATATTTACCACATCTAATTGTTTTGTAAGAATAGAAATTTCTTCTTTTAAAGAAAGTTTTTCTTTTGAAAGAGTTTCCATGCAAGATTCAAGATATATATTCCTATCCTGAACATCTACTTTTTCTATTAACATCTGTTTTATAACATTATGATTAGTTAACCACTTTGAATGATATAATTCAGATGATTCTTTCAGAGTTTGAGCTTGATGTTCAGCCTGTACACACCTTGCAGTTTCAGCATTTAATCTAGCTTGTAGATCAAGAATATGTGTGTGCAGTGTACATTCATTATCTACAAATAATTTATTTACATGTGCAGGAATGTAATAGGAATATACCTCCTTGGACTCAGAACCGGATGTAGAGCATTCGGGATCATTGGTTGTAGCCATCAGACATGCTGGTGTATTTTTTAGTGTCTCCCCCTCAGCAGCATGATCTGAATTGTCAGCATTGAAAACAGCACAAGTCTCCAACCTCATACGATCAACCATGTAACAATTCTTGCCCTTGTCATCCTCGTCTTCAGAATCTTCAGCATCCCAGTAGTCCTCCTGGGCGACGAGGACTAATGCATCCGTTCTCTTCTTGGCTGCCTTGAGCTTTCTCTCGTAGTATGCGACGTCTCTGTCGAAATTGTTCTTACATTCCCTAGCGAAGTGGCCCGGTTTGCCACACTTGTAGCAGAGACGTTCATCTGCGGCTTTTGGCTCATCTGCTCTCGGCCTTTCCTCTCTTCTCTCCGCCGGCCTCTTATCGGCTCGGCGATGCTCTCGGCTGTCATCACGCCTCCTGTCCCTTCGTTCGGGCTCTCTCCTCTCATCCCGGCGGTCATCCCTTCGATCGTCCCGCCTGTCGTCCCTGCGATCATCACGCCTATCATCTCGCCTTTCATAACGGCGATCATCTCGATAGTCGCGTCTATCGTCATATCTGCGATCATCCCTATCATCCCTACGATATTCCTCCCTTCGATAGTCATCGCGTCCTTCATCCCTTCGGTCATCTGAGTACCTCCGAGGACCGGTGTCATAACGGAGTTGGTTGTTAGTCTTGTTGGAGAACCGTCGCTGTTGGAGACGGTTGGTCCACAAGGCTATCTGTTCCTGTATCGAAGCTTCTTCGTCATCATAGACCTCACGCGGAGGAGAAGCATACACGTACTGCGACGACGAAGAACCTGGAGCAAAGGATGGTGTCGGAATCTGCGTGTTAGTGATCAAGGCTAGAGAATCATTTGGTTTCAACCCGGTGTTGGCTGATAGCAGTAGAGAGGCCAATTGATTTACCATCAGCTTCTGTTGATCCACATCCCCATGATACTTTTTAAGCTCCTTAAGGACGACATTAATTGATACCTCAGGAATGTTCAGGACTCGTTTCGTGGCCCGACATGCAAGCTGCCACTCGGGGGCTAAGGCTGCAAAGAACTGGATGTTGATGTCATCCCTATCCTTCTTGATGTGCAGTTTTTTCAACTCGTTAAGGACTGCACAGAACCTGGTGAAAGTGGCTTGCAGAGATTCCCCGTCTTTGGCGCGAAATTCCATAAACTTAGCCTTTGCCTCCTCGATTTTGGCACGATCATCGAGATCTGCCCCCAGCATTTGGACTTCCAACTCGTCCCACATTTCTTTTGCAGACATTTTGCTGTCTACACCAACCAGAATATCAGTGGGGAGGGCTTGATAGATCAGATATTCTACCCTCTTGTCAGCGTGCTGTCGGTCTCTCTCGGCGTCATTTGCCGGTTCTCTTTAACCTTAGAGGCTTGGACAGGGGGGTCAGCCTCCAGGTCGGGCTGCTATCTCCCGATAGTAGATTACGGGTCCTTCGGATATGGACTGAAGCATCAAATTCCCGAGCGGTTGCATTCCAACGAACTTAAGGAACCGGGATTTCCATTGTTCGTACTCATCGGGATAGATAACTGGTGGTCTGTTCTCAGATCTGAGTACGAGGGCTTCGCGAGACATTATGATGATGGGTGCTGATTAAAAATTAAGATCTTAAAGGTGGAAACTGGACACGGATGGGCTGGACTGAAGACAGATAGTTCCGAATTCGGATGGAAGATGAATTCGGATGAAATGTGTTCGGATGAACAGTGTTTCGGATGGCAGGACCGAATTCGGATAGGATGGATTTCGGATTGAGGAACCGAATTCGAGTGGGATGATTTCGGATGGAAGAAGCAATTCGGATGGGTGCCTAATTCGGATGGAGTCCTATTTCGGATGAACAGTGATGCGGGTGGGGACCTAATTCGGATGAACTGCAATGTCGGAGGAACTTGGTTTCGGATGGAAGTGAGGAACCGAATTCGGATGGACTAAATTCGGATGAACAGTGGACAGGGTATGTCCAGGTGGGGACCGAATTCGGATGGTCCGAGATGGGTATGGTCCGAAATTTGAAAAATTTAAATACAAAGCCCAAATGTAAAAATGGAAAGCCTGATCTGAACTTCGGATGGTCCGAAGTTCGGATGGGACCGAAGTGGGGTCCGAAATAGGCTGATGGGGGGTCCGAAATTCACCTAAATATGGTCCGAATTGGACCGAAGTGAGATCCGAATTAGGGCGATGGGTGGTCCGAAGTTGGTGCCTAGGTGGTCCGAAATGCTACAGTAAGGGATCCGAAATACAGCAGGTTAATTAAGTTTTCTAAGGCAGAACTGAGCAGAATTTAATTTTTTCAGTTTTAAAGCCTAAATAACAGTTCTAAATGATTTATAAAGTATTTTAAACATTTTTGGTGATTTAAAATAACCTAAAAACACTTAAAAACAGCATAGAACAAGTTAAAAACCCACTAAAAACCCATATTTTCAAACTTAATAAAATGTTCGATTCTTGACGATTTTAACAGAGATATGGAACTGAATGAGCTTAAAATCAGTAAGGGGTGATATGGTGGTGATTATATGACTATTATAACACAAGAAACACGGAAAAACAGAGGTAAAGGAAGATCTAACCGGGTGGAAAGGAAGAACACGAAGAACACACTAAAAACCCAGCAGAATCCGAATCTTTCAGTTGAAATCCACCTGTCTGAGCTCTAATACCAATTGTAATGTTTAATCCCGATAATATTTCAGCACCTTTAATGTTCTTTATCAAATCCCAAGAAGAATCAAGCTCAATAATTGAGAAATGATGAAGAAGACAATATGAATATTGAGAGAGAATTAAAGTTGGCGGCTACTATGTTCTTTCAAATTGTCAACCGTGTATTCCATAAAGAAACCCTAAGAGCCTATTTCTAGGCTCCTTTAATTAAGTTTTACATAAAGGCAACTTTGGCCCCTTGAATATTACAAAGAAACAAACTACATGGAATTAAATACAAGACTAAATATAAAGACAATAAATATTACAAAACAACACCCTATGATCGAAATAATATATCTAACACACTTTTTACGTCAAGTTGATATACCTTAAACCCTTTGAAGGATGCGGTGGCCAGAAATAGACGAATTGCCTCGAGCCTTGCCACTGGTGCAAACATTTCGTTGTAATCAATTCCCTCTTCTTGGTTGAATCCTTTCACCACAAGTCTTGCCTTGTTACGAGTAACTATACCCCGATCATCCATTTTGCACTTAAAGACCCATTTAGTCCCTATTGCAACTTCTCCTCGAGGTAACGACACTAACTCCCACATTTCAAGTTTTCAGAACTATGACAGTTCTTCTTGCATGGCTTCAACCCAATAGTTGTCTTTCAGTGCCATTTGCACATTTTTCGGCTCTACTTGCGAGATGAAACATGAATACAGACATGTGTGATATGCCTCGGAGTCGTTGATCATCGATAACAGCACCATGTTATTATACACACTACTCCTAGTTCTTACACCAGTATTCGGATTCCCTATGATACTCTCAATCGGATGATCCTTGTTTATCCTCGATGTCTCAATCTCATCGACCCGAAGATTATCTCCTAAGTTTGATATTTATCACCTAACAGGGGTACGACTTCAGACGGTACATTCTCTTCCTCATGATCACTATCGTCGGAGTTAGAAGTATTTGGCTGATTCTCGTTTATAGGTAACTCAGGTTCATTCTCTGTTGGAGACCCGTTTTCTGTCCTTGTAGGCTCAGAAGTTGATGGAATGCTTGACTTTGGAAAACCTTGATAGTCGTCATTCAGGTTTTATGACGAGAAGTCATTTTCCACTGTACATGCATTTCAAGTAAAGGGTATGTTAAATAATTCAAACAATGAGTCATAATCAAATAGCCATTCAGGACCAGTTTGGGGTTCATGTGAATAACTCGTTACATCTATGTTAAACACAATTTCTATCGTACCGTTTGTTTTGTTAGAAACCCTTTTGTTTGGTGAGTTAGGGACATAACCTAGGAAGTATCCTTCGTCAGCCTTTTCACAAAACTTAGGTTGATGTTTTGTTTTCAATAAAGTACACGGTACCCCTTCAAAGCCAGTTAAATTAGGTGGTCTTTTGTTCAAAGCTTCATAACAGGTTTTGTTCAGTTATATGACGGTAAGGACCCGGTTTAAAACGTGACATGCTGCCTCAATCAAAGTCATGTTTTTCCGTTCTGCCACCCCATTTTGTTGTGGCTCATAAGGTGAACAAGATTGATGCACTATGACTTTGGATATGCAATATACACCAATTACTTTGTTTTTGAATTCGGTTCCATTATCACTCCTGATACATTTTACCCTCGTCCCGTAGGAGTTTTCGACTTGGTCTAAGAACCTAATCAACTTTCCAGTTGTTTCGTCCTTTGTACCTAAAAAGAAAACCTAAGAAAAACGTGAGTAATCATCAGTGATAACTAAACAATACCAACTACCACCTATACTCCTTTTGTTGATAAGACCGAAGAGATCCATATGCAGTAAATCGAAGGTGGAAGCTTTCGAAATCTGAGTCTTTGACTTGTGTGACATCTTGTGTTGTTTACCTTTCTTGCACGGTACACACTTGTCAACAAACTGAAAACTCTTCAGTGGGACACCTTGCACCAGACCATGTTTAGTGATGTAATTCATTTTCCTTAGGTGCAAGTGTGTCATGCGTCTGTGCCATAAAATGGATTCGGACTCTGAAGCTTTGGATAGAAGTCAGATTGTTCCCATTGACGAATCTGATATGTTTATGTCCATCATTTACAAATCATTCATCATTGGGGCTCTCATCAAGATCCACTCTTCAGGTTCTTTAAATCCCGATTTTAGCACTAACGCCTCAGTTTCAGTGAATATTACTGAATTCTTCTTATAATATATCTGAGATACACTAATGAGATTATGATCAAGTTTATCAACATGGTAAACTTGATCAAGTGTGATAGTCCCATTAGTGATCACTCCAGTTCCAGTGATATGTCCTCCCTTGTTCCCAGTGAATGATACAAAACCCTTGTTCCCTCCCTTGAAGTCTGTGAGTAGACTCCTTTCCCCAGTCATGTGAGGAGAGCAACCACTATCGACGAACCAGTTGTTGTTTAGACCTGTAGTTAGCTCCTGCAAATGAAAGAAAATAAGTTAGTTATCATGGGGAACCGAAGCCATGACTGACTTGGTAATACCATTCTCATCCACATACGTGAACTCCTTCAAATACCCATCTCTCCTTTCAGGTGACTTGGGTTTTTGATTGAGAACCTGTTGTGGTGCTGAGTGATTTAGATTCACTCTATCATAAGGCATTTCAGATTGATATCCATGGGCTCTACCTGGTGTCTGTTGTCTTTGAGGAGTGTGAGACCTAAATGGAGTGTAAGTCCTTCTAGGTGTTGTACTCCTATAAGCTTGTTGTGGTCCTGATCAATTTTCATTAGGAACTCTATTCGGAGAATTAGTTCTAGCGACTTCATTTGGCCTAACCAACACAGGTACTTGTCTAACAGCTATCCTAGGTGTTGCATTCACATTATTCTCTATATGTTGAGAATTACTTATGCTAGCAATACTTGGTACTGGTCATTGTTGTTCTTGCTTTCCTACGGCAGGTCTAGACTCTGGTTTAGTGGGTGTAGAATCTACTTTCTTATATGGACAGCTAGACGTAACATTTCCCTTCATATGACATCTAAAGCATGACATCTTATCAATCGACTTCTTATAAGTGCCGTTTCATTTTGGTGTCTCATTAGTGTCATGTTCTTTCTTTTCAACCATCGTGACTACTTTCTCTTGCTGATTATTAATTTCAGGCTTAGCATCTCCTAGTATTTGGTCACTAGAAGACTGCACAAACATAACCTTCTTAATCTTAGAGTTAGTATTAGACACCTTAGTTGATTTGTCCTTATCAGATTCAGTTTCAGTTTCTACCTCTAACTTAACTAGTTCATCAGTTTTATCCTAAGGTTGAGGCACATAATTATTGTTGAAAGGTGGAGGACTCTCTTGATAGCCGAATCCTACTGGTTTCTTAGACTACCTTTGAGCTTCTAAGATTTTCCCTAGGTTTAGAGACGAGTTCCTAAACTTTTCAAGCTTACTATTTACCTCAGCAACCTTGACTCTTGATTCTACTAGCTCAACCACCTTAATGGTAAGTTCTTTGGTCAAAGCCTCAACATGCTCATACATAAGTTCTATCCTGACACATTGTTCACTAAAATTGTCTTTTAGAACTACGGTATCTTGAGCATCTGCTTTCAGCTTATTCCTTAGATCTTCCTTAATATCTAAGAGACTAGCATTATCTGATTTTATTGATTGGATCTGAGCAGTTAAGTTTTTATGTGTCTCTAGAACTAAGTTCAACCTATCATTTGAAGTAGCACATAAAACACAATAGTCATGAAATGTATAAAAGTTTAGAATTACCCTTTTATGATCCGATTCCACGTTAGCCATTTGTGCAGCAAACTCAAGAATGGTCTGATTCTCTGACTTCTCCACCATCAAAGGACTTGTATCATTCTGCTTGGGGCCCTCTGCCACTTCTTCTACTCTATCATCCCCAGTCTCTGTTACTTAAGCCATAAAAGCTCTAGCGTTTGACTCCGGATGAGTACTCCAATCGTAGGTTCCATCGAGCTGTCTGTCAGATGTCACACTAGTTAACAGACCAGCGATGGCAACTTGATTTCCAGAACCACCAGATTGATATCTCCCTTGGTTTTGATTCTGATTATTCTTTACTTTAGGTCTTTGACACTCTCTTGCAAAGTGTCCCAATCCTTGACAATTATAACACTTAACCTTTGATTTGTCAAATCCGACCTTGATGTTCCCAACGTTCAGATTTCTCCTAGTCCTCTTCATGAACCGTTTGACCCTCTGAGTCACCATGCCGTTTGACCCTCTGAGTCACCATGGCTAATTCCCATTGCAGGTCCATTTCCTCCAAGACATCAGGATCCACCTGATCGTAGTCTTCATCCCATAACGTAGGATCGTTTATCTTCCCCTGAACACAATTTCCATATGCTGCAACAAATGAAGCCAAAAGATTTAGATGATCTTCTGCTGATTGTGCACTCATAGGCATCTTTGTGTAATGTTGAGAAGTGGATGCGGAATGAGTCGGTTTTTCTTCCGGTTTAGAATACCCTAAAAATGCCCGACTACCAGTTTCGTCTGACTCAAATCGGACGGGCTCTGCTCCCGAGTAAAATGTTGTAGATGACTTCAGTTCACTTGCGATTGACGATTTTGACTTACCAAAATACATTTATGGATCTTGGACTTGATCATATTCCCGTTCCTTCTTTTTACTGAAAGTTATAAGCCCTCAGCGTTCCTATAACTCCTTCTAGAGTGAGTGTCTCAAAATTTTCTTCATCATGCTTGATCAGCGCTGTGTACATTTCCCACTTCGCATGTAAAGCATCAAGAAGCTTCTATATCTTCTCAGTCTCTCGATAGTCAACATCGTGATTATCCAGCTCTGTCAGCAGATGGTAGAATCTTGTTATAGTCTCATCCAGCTTTTCAAATTTCAATGCTTTGTAAATGGCGAACTGTTGTTTCAGCATCTCGGTCCTTCCCTAGCGAACCCTCGGATTTCCCTCACACCGCTTCTCAAGAGCATCCCATAGCTCTTTAGAAGTTCGATGATTCCGTAAGGTGTGTAGAATTTCCTGAGGTAACACCATACGAATAATGGAGAAAGCTCGGTTCTCGGCCTCGTAAAGTTTCTTATCATCATCCTTCATTTTCTGATATGTTAAGACTCTTTGACGACCTTCGAACTCTTGCGTAGGTGGAATGTAACCCTTATTAATGCAATACCACATGCGCATGTCGTTGAAACGTGCAAAATCAGCAAACCTATCCTTCCACCAATAGTAGTCTTCCAACTTCATCAGTTTTGGCAGAGAATTTGCCTTGCCAACCTCATGATCCATTTCAATGAATTTTTGCAAAGTTGACATCGTGTCCAAACTTTTTGTTTTCGAACTTAAATAATATACTTTAAAATTAATTTAATACAAACTTCTTCGGACCTAGGTAAGTTCGAATTAATTTTATTTTAAATTCGTTTGAAATTAAATTTGAATTTGGATAAGTTCGAAATCAACAAGTTCGACTGACTGATAAGTTCGAAAAATGTCTGACAAGTTCGAACCACTGACAAGTTCGAGTAGTACTTAATTTTCTAACAAGTTCGAAATCTGACAAATTCGATGATAGCAAGTTCAAATTTCTGCCAAATTTGAATGAATCGCTAAATTAAGTTCGAAAGGAGTGTATTTCGGACAAGTTCGAGTGAACCCTAATACCCTCTATGTTCAAGCGCCGCAAGTTCAAGAAACGGGAAAAAATTCTATTTTTTTTCAATTTTTCAGATTAAATCAATGTTTTTAAGGTTAAAAACAATGATTTCGACTGATAAAGTGAACCAATAAGAATTTTTCTCCGTTACTTTACTTGTATAACTCGAAAAACTTATGAAAAACTTGATTTTTCTGTCACAAACGCCAAGAAACCAAGAATGTATAAGATGAACACGAAGAACACGATGAACACTCTTATGGCTCTGATACCACTTGTAAGTTCACCTACCTACGGATCCAATCTTGACGCGACACCGTCCAACGAGTGCGGAATCCTCGTTAGGGGTTTAACGGATTGATCACACACACACGAAACACGGAGACCAACACGATGATAGGCGTAACGACGAATGTCCCGACACGTGAATCTCTCCAAAACTCTATGCTAATCGCTCACAAGTTCGTAATCGCCTTGAAACGCTAAACTCTGCAAAGATTGTTAATCAAAACTGATTAACCCTTAATTATAAGCCTTAACTTTGAACTTGGCCCAGACAAGTTCGTGAAGGTCCAAGCCCACGAACTTGTCCACCAATAAGTTCGAACCAGGCTTTGAACTTATTCTAAGTACTTGGTACTATAATCTTTGGAGGAAGAATACCGACTCCTGAGGATGCTCCAGAATCTTTTCGGTTGTTCGTTCGAGAACTACGATCTTTCTAGAACTTATGTTTGAACTTACCTTTGAACTTATGTTTGAACTTATCTTTGAACTTATGTTTGAACTTATGTTTGAACTTATCTTTTAACTTAAGTAAACATCAATCACAAACAAGATCAAACATATATACAACCAATATCAAACATATGTATTAACGTGCAATTACAAAGGCCTGAACTATTACAAAAGATTATCTACACTTAGACTGCTATCGTCACCCAGGATGTACTAAGAAAAACCATTAACCTACAAAATTAAGAGGTCTTTGATATCAAAACAGATTGGGATCCTGGATTGTTAGCGCTCTTGGGTACCCATTTCAATATGGTTCAGGTAACCATTTCATGACAGGTTTAGGTACCCATCTCTATATATATATATTTCTTTTTTTCTTTCTCAAACTCAGGATATAAATTTCTTTTAGTATGATAAAATTGAATATCTGATTTATGAAAGAAACTTGAACCTGAACAAACAGAATTATGCAAACTCTTCATTCTAAAAACCTGTCCGGTGCTATCCTATTTCTGATAATACTTTGTATTTTTCTTTGAAAAATTCCGCTGAGAAGAATAACCAGTATTAGGAGAAACTTTCGAAAATATTGATTTCGAAGATTCACCAAGGTAAATCTTGACCGGAAGTTTTTCAACTACTTTAAATTTGCCTTTGTTTATGTTAAAAAGATATTTTTAGTTTAAGATCTGAAGACAAATCAAACTTAGGAGATTTAGCAAGATTCTTTTCACTTTCTGAAGATAAATCACAATGATCAACTTTATGTTCTAAATAAACATTAGAATCATTAACCTGTGATTCATTTGGAGAAGGGGAAACATTATGTAAGGTCCACCCCTATCGGATCTATCAAGACGTGACGTCTTTAAATGAGTGTGGAATCCTCGTCTAACGTTAACGAATCGATCGCAAACACACACGCGAAACACGAAACCAAACACGATGCTAACGAACGATTACCGACCCCACAAGATGTATAACTCCTCTTGATCACCCTATTTCTCTGTAAAATCGTCTGTAATGTATTTCTCAAAGTTGTAAGGAATTGTTAAGAATAAGTTCATGATATAACCCTTAAGTTCGTGCATGGCACAAGCCAATGAACATAATACACAATCATGAACTTAAAACATAAACAAGAACATATAATCATGACTTGTATTAATAAGGCCCTGTCACACCGGGTTATTTAGATTGCTACCTACATGCAATCCCTGTTCAATACAAACTTTGACCACTCTCTGGTATTTCCTGCCTTCAGATTTCCAGCCTTCATGAAAGAAGATCGGTTGTCCATGAAGCTTCTGCAGTTCACCTAGAGATAGATTCACATGATGCAGGGGATGGTATACCTTCAAAATAACTTTCTCATTTTCATCTTCCATTACTGCTTCAGTTGTCTCGTTGTAGACGTACCACCACTTCAAGTTTCTCAGAACATCCTGTGGCATGGTCTTCAACGGAAGTCTTTTTAAGCACTTAAGTGGTTTGTAAACCATTTTAGACCATGTTCTACTTGTTTGCGGATCTATACTTGACTCATCCACAACTCTTTTACCAAATCTTGGTTTCAGCCTTTCAAACCTTCCAGACCGACCCTCTCTTCTGATCATTTTAGCTACAACTTCAGCATAGGGTTCGTCTCCTAGGTTGACGAACTCCTTCACTTCACACTTGGGCAACGAGCTGAATTCTTTCAATCTTCTTCTAAAATACTAAAGCCCATCTATTCTCTTTACGATGAAAAGCTGTAGTTTTCAATCAAAGAACCAACTTAAGATTCCACCTGACAAATTTCCTGTACTTGGCAATTTCATCTTCTTCTTCGTTGCCAAGTCCGTCTTCTTCTCTTCTTCCCTGAACCACCATCTCCTTTTTTCTTCTTTAGTAAGCTCCCTGTCAGGCATCTCAGACTCACATTCATCATTTAATGCAGATTTTAGCATACCTATGTCTATCAGGTTCTGATCTTCATTCACCTATTGTTCCGTGACAGGTTGCTTGCATAGAAGGTTTTCATTCACATCATCATCTTCATCTAAGATTACTTCATCATCGGATTTCCAGTCGGGTACATCTTCAAGAATGAATTCCCCTTCTCGAGATCCTCCTGATCCAAGTACTCTTCAAAATCAAATTTTAGTTCCTCTTATTTTAATCCTGCCAAAGCTCCTATCATCTCTTCTTCTATTACATTCGTCGCCTCTGGAGCCTTGCCTTTTTCTTTTTCTGCGCCTGATGAGCTAGACTCCCCCTGAATATCAGCTTGCTGAGTAGATTATTATAAGGAAAGATCTACCAGCTCACTGTCGGATGGAGTGGATGTGGATGGAGTCATTGTGGTGGTTTCTGCTGGTATGGATGTTGAGGTGGATGGCATGGATTGATTTATTATCTGTTGCTTTGCCCTTTGATGCCTTTCAACCAAAGCTTCTTCTTCAGGCTCATATTCGTCGTCATCTTCATCTTGAAGATGGAATGATTGTTGTGGTTCCTCAGACTGCGGCACTACAAATCGAGACTGATAACGACCAAGAGTTGTCGAAGGGTTTGCCGCCTCCATCATATCTCTTGCCTCGTCCGAGTCGGTCACGAAATCAGTCTCAACAACCTCTGTAGATTGTTGTGGCTGATAATTGTCTATATCCTTAAAAATATTGCTCGGTGCTTCACGGGGTTGAAGGATATCTTGAATCACTTCCCTAGCAATGTCTGTCTGAGCTGCTGCCCCGTGAGCAAAAATATCTTCCATAGCTTCCTGTCTCGGATCAGCTCGAGCAACTGGTGAAGAAGCCACTACTGTCGGTGTTGGAGCTAGCTGACGCTGGGCTGGTGCAGCTGCTTCTTGTGCCGCTGTTGGGCCTTGTTGATCATTGTCCAGCCATCCATCTTTGGCTGGAGGAACGTATTCTGGATCGAGTAAAGATCCAAACAAAGGAGTAAGCTGCGGTCGAACATTCTCAGCCCTTCTCTGGCTATGACTCTGACAGTCAGCAAAAATTCTATTATCAATGCCTGCTACAAGAACCACATCCGGTGAATGGGGCAATCCCGGCAGAAAATGTCGGATTATCATCATCACGAAACGCAGATACATCAAAAATTTCTCTTGACCGGGCGCCGTTATTTGATGAATTAATTCAGCAAAGAAAAAGCTTGAAAAGTTATATGGCTTGTTATAAACAAGTGAGATCATCCCTGACTGAAGCTTGGATGTCATCACGTCGAAACCGACCTTCTTCGGGGCTAGACACACTAGTAGTACGTGCATCAGATATCTCCATTGCCCTATCAAGCCACTCTTGACATATGAGGGCCTGGCCAAATCTTGTGAATACCCCATTCGCTGAAAAGCTCCTTGTCTTAGTGAAGCTAGGAAATCGATCAGACCATTCTCTTGTGCTTCAGACCCAAAATGAAAAATTGTTATCAATTGTGCAGCTGAGAAAGCAATCGTCTGGACATTAACTGTCGCTCTAAATACTAGGGGCATGATTGAGCTATCCAAATGTAGCATACTCCAGAACCGACGAATATATTGTATCATCAAGGTTGGGCTATGAGTCAACGCATACACCACTCGAGATCGCGTAAAAAATTCCAGATTTTCATGGTATTGGGCAGCCTCTGGTGCTTGCATATCAATTCTCACCACCATATTGTGCTTGTTTACGAAAGCATACTCTGCCATTCTTGCACATGCAATAAACAGTTAAAATTTGAAAAACTGAATTTTTTAAAACAAATAAGTTCGCATGAATTTAGGTAAGTTTGTACGAACTTAGAAATAAGTTCGCACGGAGTTAGTGAGACTAAGTTCGTACGAACTTGATGATATTTTGAATTAAGTTCGCACAAACTTACATCACTTGAGTTCTTAATGAACAAGTTCGTGGTTGGCAAAGGAAAACAAAGACTCCATATCTACAACTTTTTAGACTTAATCAACCAATGAAAATAGTCCTAAAAGTTTCTAATCGAGTTTATGAAGGTTCCATTTTAAGTTTCATAGCCTAAAAATTAGAGTTTATAACCCTTTGTTTTTCGGTTATCCAAACTGAAAATACACGATAAAAGTCCATTTTCACTCCCAAATGCTACTTACTTCGTTGTTTATAAGTAAACCAAAAGTGAATAGTTGAAGTTCGAGAGTGAACAGTGGGATCTTCGTGAAATAGAAACAAACTCGTAGAATATATGAAAAGTTCGTGGTCGCCTTTGTAAGTTTGTGATCGCCTTATAAGTTCATGAGTTCTAAGTTCGTTTAAGGTAGGTGAATGAATTTAATGTGGGGTCACTATTTATAAGTCCCACATTCTATTCTACGAATTTGACTGCATTAAGTTTGTGCGAATTTATGTCGATAAGTTCGTACAGACTTATGTTGGCACGAACTTAGATTGAAATTTTGAAAAAACTTTGAATAATTTTCAACTGATCACGGAACACTTCACTTTGACCAAATAATTATCACGCCTCTGTTGTTTTTCCAACTGAAATGCATCCAAGTATCTAACCTCGATTCTACTTATTTAAAGTTTACCTAGTAAACTAAAATAAAGTAAAAAAAATAAAATAGAATAAACTAAAAGAAAATAAAAATAAATAAATTTATAGCATTTAAAGACAAAATAACACGAACTAAGTATTTATGTGAGAGAGTCATAGAAGGTTCAATCTGATAGCTTTTGCCAACGCACTTCTGGTGTTGCATTTTCACACTTTGGAATTTTAACATCCCTTTATTGTTTGTTGTAACATACACATCATGCCGATTATTGGCATTGTTTTCCACTTAAACACGCAACACTAAAATTTCCTTTGGCCTTTTTATCAATCAAGAAATTACCTTACGTGTCCCACACTTAGACATACTTCTGTGATTAAGACAGACATACAATCATTATGACTTTTTGGTATTCGCAAATCATTTTTAAAAGGCAAATGTCGGACATAGTTCTGTACTCACGTACAACAGAGTGTCTTAGTTTGTCTTAGAGTAGAGCATACCTTTTATTTGTAGCCAAGATGGCGGTGACAGGTCTGTTGTTACGTACAACAAAGTGACATATCTTGCTATATAAAGCCAAAACAGCGGTGACAGGTCTGTACTTACGTACAATAAAGTGACATGTCTTGAATTTCTTTACGACTCATGCTTGCTCTTTATTTAAGATGTATTTGGATTAAGCCATACATTTCCCAGACTGATTTACATACCTCATTAATAATTATTGTATGCGAGCCTCTAACACAGAAATTAAGAGCTATTGGTCATACGTCTAAGGTGTCATTTGTTTTTTAAGAGGTTAAATGTCTGAAGTCTGAAAACCACGTCTGAAATTAAGACGAAGCCTTAAGATCTGAAATTAAGAGGCTCTTAATTTATTTCAGACAACTCTCAAACTCTTAATTTTAAGAGGTAAATTCAGAAGTTGCAACATCTGAAGTCTGAAACTAAACAAACAATCTGAATTTATCATTCATC
Source organism: Centrapalus pauciflorus (assembly GCA_020465985.1). Classification (NCBI taxonomy): domain Eukaryota; kingdom Viridiplantae; phylum Streptophyta; class Magnoliopsida; order Asterales; family Asteraceae; genus Centrapalus; species Centrapalus pauciflorus. Next base: position 20,145 of record JAANYP010004820.1, on the reverse strand, counting down.
TGAATATTAGACTTAAGAGCTTTATAAGAGGCTCTTAATGAAAATCAAACAACACCTAAGTTAGTTACACATATGACAATTTCGGGATTATTTTATTGGCTTTTAGGAAAATCTTCATGCTTTATGCCTACCAACACATCAAAGCATGAATATGTACATCACTGAAATTTTATAGTGTATTATGTGTGAAAGTTTAACACTTAGAGTTTGTTAGACTTCGCTAAATCTCATCATGTTGAACCTTGAACTTTAAGACCTCTCTCTATGTTTTCATTTTTCTCTTTTTTTGAACTTTTTAAGTATTTATTACTTTTTATGGATTTTTTTAAATAAATTAACTAAAAAGACAATTTAAAAGCTAAAAATTTAAGAAAAACTATCTAAAGAGGTCAGGTTACTCTGGATTTGGCATCCCGTTTAGTTGGACTAACAACTCAAAGCGTGATCTATCAAATGTTTTTGTGAAAAGATCCGCATAGTTGTCTTCCGTGGGAACTTTTACCAACTTAATTAGGTTTATCTCCGCACTGTCACGAATAAAATGATGACAAATGTCATATATGCTTTCTCTTACTGTGCTTTACTGGATTATTGGTTATTGCTATCGTGGATTGATTGTCTATCTTAATAGGATTATGAGTATAAGTCAAACCATAATCCCGCAAAAGTTTGATTTTTTTCAACTTTTCAGATTAAACCAAAGTTTTTAGGATTAAAAACTATGATTTCGACGAAAATGATGAACTAATAGAACTTTCCCCGTAATCTTGCTTGTAAAACTCGAAAACTTATCCAAAAAGTGATGTTTCCGTCCAAAAACGTCAAGAAACCACAGATGTTACTTGTGAACATGAAGAACAGCACGAACACCCTTATGGCTCTGATACCACTTGTAAGGTCGCCTGACTACGGATCCTATCTTGACGCGACACCTGCCAACGAGTGCGGAATCCTCGTTAGCGACTTGACGGGTAGACCAAGCACACGAAACACGGAGACTAACACTGATAGACGAACAATGAAACGTCCCTACACATGATTCTCTCCAAGAACAAAACTCTCTGAATACTTGCAAGTTCGAGATCTCCCTTTTCACTGTTCTCTCTGAAATTCTACAAAAGTCACTTAATTAATCGAATTAACCATTAATTATAATGCCCAGTTCGAATTTGTCAAGGACAAGTTCGAATTGGCCCAAGGCCTTTCAAACTTGTCCTCTAAAAAATTCGAATCTTAGCCTTCAAACTTATGTTTGAACTTATGTTTGAACTTATTGTAACACATTACACCAAGTTCAAACATACATACAATTAATATCAAACATATATAATCAAACATATAACAAACATATATCAACCATATAACAAAGATATATCAAATATTTGTTAATGTATAGTAATAGTCAAATTGACTTTTACAAAATATGACTATACTTAGACTGCTATCGTCACACAGGGTGCACTAACAGACTCCCCCTTGACGATAGCTTCTAACTATATATATTTTGCCTAAGTACTAGAACTATATAAGCTACTACCTGCATACAATCCTATATCAATACATACTCTAACTATCTTTTGGAATTTCTTGGCTTCAGATATCCAGCCTTCATGAAAGAAAACTGGCTGACCATGTAGCTTTTGCAGGTCATCCTTAGATAGGTTGATTAGGTGCAGCGGATCATATACTCTCAAAGTCACTTTGTCTTCTATATCCTCCATGACTGCTTCAGCTGTATCATTGTCTATATACCACCATTTCATGTTTCCAAGAACGTCCTGTGGCATAGACTTCAATGGTACCTTTTTCAAGCATCTGACAGGTTTGTACATCATTCTAGCCCACGGTTTTCTAGTATGAGGATCTATCCTCGACTCATCCTCGACTCTCTTTCCTGACCTCAGCTTGAGTCTTTCAAACTTTCCAGATCTACCCTCTCTTCTGATTATCTTAGCGATCACTTCATCATAAGGGTCATCTCCAATATTTATCAACTCCTTCCAAGCTAACTCCTTCACTTCAACCATGGGCAGTGTGTTAAATACTTTCAGTGTTTGCCTCAGTATTGAAGTCCATCTCTTCTTTTTAGTATAAATAGCTGCAATTCACTGTCGAAGAACCAGCTAAGTATTCCACCTAAGAGATTTTCAGAGTTTGGCACTCTCATCTTCTTCTTCATCTTTGGCTCTGCTTTCTTTTCTTCCTTACGGAACCAAAGGTTTAACAATTCAGCTCTTCTTGGCTCTTTATCAGCTTCCTCCAGTTCTGAGTCGTCCACAGATGCCAATTTAATTTCATCTATATCGATTACATTTTGATCGTTATGCACATATTGTTCTGTGATAGACTGTGACGGTATGATTACACCGTCTACATCATCGTCTTCGTCTTCAACAGCCTCCTCATTAGATTTCCACTCAGCTATATCTTCTGGGACAATTTCCCCTTCTTCCAGATCTTCCATCTCATCCTCAAAATCAAAAATTACCTCTTCTTCTTCTATATCCATAAGACCTTCTATCATTTCACTCCCAACGGTCTTAGAAGATCCACCTTCAACATTTTCTGCTATTCCAGACTGACTTGGCTCCCCCTGAATTAATGCTCGTCGAGTAGTTGAAATATCTGCTAGCTCACATTCTTTTCCAGTCTCGGAGTCCACTTGGAGGTGCTCCCAAAATTGTCTTACATATGGTAAGACTAGCTATTTGCACATTATGGTTTAGGGCGTAAGAAACCCTGGACTGCGCCAAAAATTCCACCATCTGTCTAAACGACTGAGCTTCGGGAAACTCCCTATTTGGAGACATTACCATAATTATGGTTGTTGAAAAATGCTCTATCACCCATATCTGCACATAAAAACAATAACCAAACTTTGAAGTGAAAATAAAAGTGAAACTTGTTTAATTTCGAATTTGTTTTATTTCGAACTTACATAAGTCCAAAATCCAACACATTCGAATTTCTACAAGTTTGAATTTAAAATTTTGAAAACATTCGAATTTAATAACAAATTCGAAGGAGATGTTCGTATTTGACTGAATTCGAAGTTGTTGATATTTTAACAAATTCGAATTTCCTAACAAGTTCAAACATGATGAACATGTTCGAAGTCGGTCACTTTCGAATACAAATGCATGATTTAAACCTCATTTGTCTTAAAAAATAGTATCAACTAGTCCTATTTGGTTCTAATTGAAGATATATGCAATTTATTTGAAGTTTCGCCGGTTAAAACTTGTGATTTTGAGTCACAAAGTTTAAACCCCAAAAACATAAAAAATGGTCGATTTTTTTTTGCTATAATTGAGTCCTAGACTACCTAAACTTTGTATAATACTGATGATTATACCTAAATGTGTTGGTAGATTCGAACACAAATGAGCAAAATTTCGAAAAATAGTAGAAAAATCGAATCGATAAATACGAAGGTATAAGTTTGAAATCGTCGGGTGCAAGTTCGAATGAATAGAATCGAAGGTAGGTGAAATAAATGAGTCACTGTTGACCTATTTATACCAACCATATTCGATCTTGTATATAAATTCGAATTTTCTGACATATTCGAAGGTTAAATTCGAATTTGTATGAAATTCGAAGTTAACTGAAAATTTTGAAAATCTTTGAATAAATTCAACTATTTCAACTTTTTTTCAACTTTTTTGTGTAACAGAACAAACCTTGAAAACTATTTACACTAAGCGATAGATTTTCATGCAATGTTTGTTTATGTAACCAAAAATGCATCCTTAGTAACTTTTACCTTTTTCCTACTTAAAATATAAAATATAATAAAATTTAAACTAGAACTACTTATAAATACTTTTAAACTGTACAACCTATACTATCAGAATATTTTTGGCGAGAAAGTCAAAGAAAGGTTCAATCAGATAGCGATGGCAGATACGCAATTTCAGTATTGCACTTTCACATGTAGGAATTTTTGAATCATTTGATTGTTTGTTGTGACACACATTTCTAGGTGATTGTCGGTATTATTTTTCCTTGAAACATGTTACACTTTGCAATATCCCTTGGCCTTTTTATTTATCAAGAAACTATCTTACGTGTCCCGTACATAGACATACTTTTATGATCAGGGCATACACACAATGATTATAACTTTTTGGTATTGCAAATTTTCTTTAAAAGGCAAACGTCGAACACAGTTCTATATTTACATACAACAGAGTGTCTTAGTTTGTCTTAAAGTTTATTTTAAAGCTAGCAAGATAGCGGTGACAGGTCTGTACTGACGTACAACAAAGCGACTTGTCTTGCTAACTCGAGTCAAACCAAAGGGCACAAGTCTGTAGTTACGTACAACAAAGTGACTTGTTTTGACTCTCTTCTTATTTTCATGATTTTTCTTTTCTCTTCTTTTCTTTAAGATGTATCTGATATTTCTATACATCCCCCAGAAAATTTGCATACCTCATTTAGAATCATTGTTTGTATGTCTCTAACATAAAAATTAAGACCATTCGGTCATACATCTAAGTTAGTTACACGTTTGACCTTTTCTTGAATATTTTATTACCTTTTGAGATTCCCTTTGTGTATTATGCCTACCAATATATCAAACTAGAAAATGTATGTCACTTAGAGTTTAAGGTGTATTATCTGTGAAAGTTTAACATTTAGAGATTGTATCGACTGTGCTAATTTTCGTCACTTTGAACCTATGTCTCTAAGACTTAACTCAATTTTCTAATATTCTTTTTTTTTTTTTTGAGCTTTTTATGGTTTTCTCTCTTTTTTCTTTTGTTTTTCATAAATAAGAGTACACTAATAAGGTAATCTACTAACTTAATATAAAAGGAAATAAATTCTACTTAACTACTAACTTACTATTAAAAAGAAAGAAGAATAGACTAAGGTCAAGTTACTCTGGATTACGCATACAATTTAGCTGAACTAACAACTCAAAGCGTGACTTATCAAAAGCTTTAGTAAATAAATCAGCATTATTATCTTCCGTTGCCACTTTTACCAGCTTAATTAAGTTCTTTTCAGCACAATCACGTATAAAATGATGTCTTATGTCTATGTGCTTTGTTTTACTGTGTTTAACTGGATTATTGGTTATAGCAATAGTAGATTGGTTATCTATCCTAATAGGAGTATGAGTATAAGTCAAACCGTAATCCCGCAATTGTTGTTGTATCCACAAAACCTGCGAACAACAACTACCAGCAGCTACATATTCGGCCTCGCACGTTGACACGGCTACCGAAGTCTGTTTCTTGCATTGCAAGGATACGAATCTCCCTCCAAGGAACTGACAACCTCCAGTTGTTGACTTTCGCTTCAAGCTGCAACCTCCATAATCAGAATCCGTGAACGCTTCCAATTCCAGATCACCATCTGCGTGATACCAAAGTCCCAGCTTCGGTTTCGACTTGAGGTATCTCAGAATCCGCTTCATAGCTCTCATAAGCATCTCTTTTGGATTAGCTTGAAACCTAGCACAAATACACACAGCAAGCATTATGTCAGCTATAGAAGCAGTTAAATACATGAGTGACCCGATCATGGCCCGATATAAAGTCGGATCCACATCAGTATCACTTTCTGTACCATGTCCGAGATTGTGATTCACTTCAATCGGCGTGCTAAAGTGAGCAGTCAACTTTGTTCCCTCTATCCCGAAGCGCTCTAGAATGTCATAGACATACTTCGTCTGATGGATAAGCATACCCTCTTTCTTCTGTTCAACTTGTAAACCCAGAAAGAAAGTTAACTCTCCCATAGCACTCATCTCAAACTTAGACTTCATCACCTTCTCGAAATCTTTTCAGATTTGCACATCCGATTACCCGAAAATAATATCATCGACGTACACTTGTACCAAGATAAAGTGTTAACCCTTTCTTTTCACAAACGGTGTACTACCAATTCTCCCTCTTTCAAACACGTTGTCCAAAAGATGAGTAGATATTGTCTCATACCACGCCCTTGGTGCTTGATGTAGTCCATACAGAGCCTTATCAAGACGATATACTCTGTCTGGATACTTTGGATCTGTAAACACGGGCGGTTGCTCAACGCACACCAGTTCCTTCACTTTGCCATAGAGGAATGCACTTTTTACATCCAACTGATAGACTTTAAATCCTTTGAAGGATGCAAAGGCTAGAAACAAACGTATTGCCTCAAGCCTTGCCACTGGCACAAACACTTCATTGTAATAGATTCCTTCCTCTTGGTTGAAACCCTTTACGACAAGTCTTGCTTTGTTGCAAGTAACGATTCCCCGATCATCTCTTTAGCACTTAAAAACCCACTTGGTTCCTATTGCAACTTCTCCTCGAGGTAACAGAACCAACTCCCACACTTCAAGCTTTCTGAATTGTGGTTGTTCTTCTTGCATCACCTCAACCCAAGAGTTGTCTTTCAGTGCCATCTGTACATTCTTCGGCTCTACTTGTGAGATGAAACACGGATAGAGGCAAGTGTGGAAAACCTCGGAGTCATTAATCATCGACCATAGCACTGTGTTGTTGTTCAAACTACTCCTAGTCCTCACACCAGCATTTGGATTTCCTATGATGCTCTCAACCAAATGATCCTTATTTATTCTTGATGTTTGTATCTCATCAATCCTAAGATTATCTCCTAAGTTTGATCTTATTTCACCTAACGGGGGAACGACTTCAGATGCTACATTCTCTTCCTCATGAACATTGTCTTCGGAGTTAGAATTAGTAGTCTGATTTTCGTTTGTAGACAACTCAGAATCATTCTTTGCTGGAGATCTATCTTCTGTCGTTGTAGGCTCAAAAGTTGTTGGAAGGCTCGTCTTTGGAAAACCTTGACCGTCATCATTCAGATCCAATGACGATAAGTCATGTTCGATTGTACCTGCATTTCCGTCCAAAGGAATGTAAAATGATTCATACAGTTTGTTATAATCAAAAATCCATTCTGGACCAGTTTGGGGTTCATGTGTATAACTTGTTACATCAATGTTATTGTAGGTCCCGAAAGGTTCCCAAAGTATATAGTTATAAGCTGTAGAGGGGGGGTGAATACAGCACTTTAAAAACTACACTCTCTTTTTCTCAATGTTTGTATGTATTATCAACAATTGTTAATTACAAACAAGCTTGAATGCGGAATAGTTCAAGCTGAGATGACAGAATACAACAGTATGCTTACTAGTCTAAGACAGACTCAAACTAGATTATAATGAACACACTCACTAAGATGCACTCACTGTGTTTTACAAGACTCAAGGAACAGCTTAGGTAAATCAGCTTAGACACACAGATGCTGGTTTACAGAAGACTTGCATGCATGAAAATCACACTTGCACGTTCACTCTTGGTTTAAGCACTTATCTTTCTTCACACTTCTTTCTGACCTTGGAAGCTTCCTTTTATACTCACTTAGAGGATCTAAGAGAAACATCTTCATTGGACGGAAAAAGGAGAAGTCTTGTTTGAAAAGACAATATAACTTTTCTGCACTTTTCTGAAAAGCAGACGTGCAGAACTTTTGTCTTTTTACTTTGTCTACTGTTGCATTGCCTTTAACTAATTTAGGAATGTCAACTTTGCGTCTTTCTTCCTTGTAAAGGCCTATTTTGATATAAGAAAAAGGTCTGTCACCCTTTTTCAAATAACCTTTTGTCTTCATGTGACAGAACAGCTTGGGCAGGCTGAGCGGTTCTGCTTTCCACTTTGTCTTCAACTGTGTAAACTGATCTGGTAGTTAAAAACAATACATGATGACTTGGAAACAAATTCCATAAAGTGTTTAGCCTGTTCACAAAGAACAGGTTCTGTTCACAAAGAACAGAACACTTTAAAAATGCCCAAGCTGCTCAACAGTGTAGAGCAGCGTAGACAGTTTATGTCCAGCCTGATCAGCAGACTGAGCAGCTTGGACAAACTGTCTTGGTTGCAACACATGCAACATATAGAACAGCTTTAGACTGATATTGCAAATCATTTTCAGGTTTCAATAAGGCATATAACAGGCCTTAAATTCAACCTTCAAATGTATCAACAGGTTTGATTATAAAATCTCCCCCTCAGATATAGAACAGGTTTGACTGAGGCCTTTTTGTGCCTAACAATCTCCCCCTATTTGCAATAACCAGTCCAAGCTGGTTTTGTCAAAAATCACTATATATTTTTACAGTACATTTGCTGAAATAAAATTACAACATTACAGTAAAGTAAAAGATCAGTTTATATATACACTGATTCTTGACTATACTAGGACAACATATGTTCTTACAAAAGTACAACTAATATACTAATGTATTTTACAACTAATGTAAAAACAGAAATTACAACTTATGTAATAATGTACAACTAATGTACAGAATGTACAACTAATGTACAAAATGTTTGGACTATTTGATTTGGGAGCAGATAATGGTAAGCCTGTCCAACTGATGGACAGCTTCCATTCTTAACCTACCCAGATGGCAGGTGGACTTCATTCGACAGGAGGTGGTATCCCTTCTTTGAATCTCTTTACAAGTTCTTCCCTTGTTTCTTCGTGTTCTTCAATTTCAGCTGTAAGAAACATAAAGTTAGAACTTTGAAGTTCACCTCTATCATAAAAACCTTTCAGCTCTTCCCAGATAGCTGCTCTCCATAGGCTGGACTGAATGAAGGAGGTGGCAATTCTGAAGGCTGCAAGCTGCTTAAGACCAACTTTGTGTAGGTCTGAAGCTCTTTGAAAACATTTCTTCTGAGATAGGGGATCTACAAAAAATGCCCCTAACTCAGGCTCTTCAATCACTTTGCCATCTTCAAATTCAACTCCTTCAGGCAGGCTGTGGTCAACTCCTTTAATTTCCACAGCATAATCTCCTTGTTCAATCATCATAAGGAGTTCTTCCAGCTCTGTATCCCTCTTTGTTCTCCTGGCCTTTATCTTTGGATGTGTCACAGAGACACCTTCACTTATTTCTTTTGGAATCAGGCCCAGCTCCTTTACTCTTTCCATCAGCTTCTTGATGTATGCCCTGATAGTCTTAGCCGTTTCTGACTTAGACTGGCTCAGGGCAACTGCCAGTTCCAACCATTCCCTGTAACCCATTTGAGCAACATCAGTGTGATCATATGATTCCATTTCAGGGCCTGTTGCACCCATCCTGGTGATCTGAAGTTTCCACTGTGTGCCTTTTCTTGCAATGGGAACAGCTTTGACAATTGCTTCCTTGGCCAGCCTTCTAGTAGCAACATCATGAAATTTCTTTCTGGCCAAGTTGTCAAAGTGGAATTTGGCTCTGGCAGATGGTACTGTTGATTTGGTCACAGAGACCTGAGTACCTTTTTCTCCTTCCTTCTCTTTCTCTTCTGCTGATTTCCTGGCAGCTTCCATTATTTTCTTTTGCACCTCCAAGGTAGACATTTTTATTTTCTTTGCTTCTTGGAGGGCAAGAGACTTAGCAGCTTTGGCAGATTCCTCTTCTTTTCTTAACTCTTCCAGAGCCTTAAGCTGTTCTTCCCTAAACTCAAAGTACTTGTGCATAGGGAGGCCCATCTCTTTGGCTCTGGCTTTGTGAAACTGTGTATCTGCCTGTTTCTGCCCAATAGGATCCTCAGCTGCCTTTTCTTTGCCTTTAGCTGCTGCTTTAGTGACAGCAGCTTCAGAAGTTTCTTCTTCTTCTTCTTCTTCTTCTAGGATAAGGTGCCTCCTTTTGCTGCTAGGCCTGTCCTCAGGAATGACTTCCTCCCCCTTAGACTGAGCAGGGTTTGGAGAGCCAGCCTGAGTAGGCATAGCAGCTTGAGAAACACCTTCAGCTGCACCTGTTTCTGCTGGTTGATCAGTTTGGGTTGCAGACACTGGTATCTCCTTAGGAGAAGGAATCTTCTCCCCCTTAGACTTAGTCTTCGAGGCAGATGATTTCTCCCCCTTTGAAGGAGATGAGGCAGCGACTTCAACCCCTGGTCTGCCTGAAGACACAAAGTCAGCAGGCTTGCCAGCAGGTTTGGAAGGTTTAGGACCAACAAGGCTGTTCACTAAGTAAGCCAAGTTATCCTTCACCTCACCAAGTTGGGAAAGACAGTTTTGAAGAGAAGAAGCTTGGGAATCAGCAAAAGTGGTCAGCTTAACAATGTTGTCTCTATCAGAAGCTGTGAACAACAAACTTTGGAGCTGTGCAAGATGAAGTTCAAGAGAATCTTGCACATCAGCAAGGTTTGATGACACAGAATTTGATAGAGAACCCATAAGAGTGTTCAGGCTGGCCAATGTTGAAGGAAGGGTAGTATTGCAAGAAGTGAGAAGAGAGGACAGCTGTTGAGAAATGGCTGTCATAGAGGACACAGAGTCCTGCTGTAAGGAGAGGATAGAGGAGAGAGAGTTGGATACATTTTGCAGCTGTGCAGTGAGTGCAAGCAGCTGTGGAGAGTGGTCAGTTTGGGGAGTGACTGGGAAGGATTCTTTGAACATATCAAAGAAGCCTTTGAGCTGCTCAGACACAGAGTCTGAGATGATGGATGGTAGGGAGTGCATGGTATTTTCCAAAGAACCAACTTTGTTGGTCAGCAATGAAAGCTGATCCTTCAAAGGCAGGTCTTTGGGAGATGGAGGTGTATGGGTAGACTGTTTGGAGTGAGTGGATGGAGAAGATGATGATGAGGCTGGTGTTTGAGGATGAGATGGAGAAGGAGGAAACTTTGGACAGTAGTTCCATAGCCTGGGCAAAAGTAAGATGGCCCAGGTTAGAGGGATCAAGGGGTCCTTCAGCAGCGGCTGTAGCTGCATCATTAGGAGAAGGGGATGATGTTTGGGGCCTCTCAGATGCTGCTTGTGTTGCAGCACCCTCATGAAGACCAGTGGTGGTTCCCTCTGCAGTGCCTTGGTCTAAAGGCACCTCATCATGGGGAGATGGGATATGCATTTCAACATTAGCAGTGGTAAAACCTGCTGATGGAATTTGCATTGAGGGAGCAGCCTCACCAGAGGGATGGTATGATCCCTGAGGTTCATCAGCTTGGGATATTGGTCCCTCAGCAGCTGTTTGGTGTAGAACAGCTGAATCATGGGGAACAGAAGGTTGAGGCTGAGCTGCAGATTGGTCTATATCAGCAGCGTGGGCACCTCGTGCAGACTCAGAGTGTAAGGGGATATGAGTGGGGGACAGTGTGGACTCAGTGTGGAGTGGAGAGGGCTCCTGTCTTTCAATATCCTCAGCCTGTTGGGAGGCTGGGATAGTTGATGTGGGTATCTCCATTTGTACAACTGGTTCCTGTTGGGAGGAACCAGAGGGTCTGGGCTGACTCAAAGGTGACTCAGGCTGGAGTGAAGCAGGCTCCAAATGAGCTGAACCTTCTCCCAAAATAGGAGAGGCAGCTGGGGTTGCTTCTTTTACAACTGAACCCTGTTGAGAGGGAACAGAGGAGGTGGTTTTCTGGGCTGTTTTGTTTTTGGCTATTGATTTTCTTTGGTAATGGATGGATGATGTGGGTGATTGTGGAGAGGAGAGAGGATCTGTTTGGACTGGATGTGAGACTGGGTCAGGAACAGTGGGGCTGGACTGTTCCATAGTCTCTTGTGCCACAGAGGCACCAGCCACAAAGGCTTCAGGCTCAACAGATGAGCCAGGGTGAGGAAGCTGCTCTTCCTCAGCCACAGAGGCTAAGGGAGCAGACTCAGCCTGAGCTGTTTTGGCCTTATTTTTAGCAGGCCCAGCTTCAGCTGCCATGGTCCTTTTCACAAGCTTGGACCTGGCTTTGGATTTTCCAGTAGGAGCAGCAGTGACTGGATCCACCCTCACAGCAGAGGGTCCTTCCACTAAACCCAACAGCCTCCTCATAGGTGTTGATAGAGGAGGCTCATTTGGCAGTACAGGAGTATGAAAAACTCTATTCCCTATGACAGGGAAGGCAGCAGTTTTAAGTAGAGGTTGAGAATGATACAGATGCTCACCACAAACATGGCAGAAGATGAGACTCAGGAACCTGGGATATCGGACAGCAGCTGGTCTTGTCTCTTGCTGCACCAGGTTTCTCATGTTCAAGAAGATCCATTTGGCCATGTCAAGTGTAGTCCCATCCACCAGCTGAAGGACTACAGGCACTTCATCTCTACTAAGTTGGTCAAAGGAACCAACCTTGCTGCTGAATGACATTACCACAGAGGCAAATAAGACGCTGTAAGTGGGTGACAGCTCCTTCCTGTACAGAGTAGCTCCAACCTTGGGTTCTGCCACACCACAGAAGCGTAGCAGATTGCCCATTTGCTCATTTTCAGGCTGAGGGAGATCATAGTTCTCAGCAACTGGAAGATGAAGAACCTCCCTCAGAAGATCGACTGTAATCTCAATGGTTTGAGTCCCATTGAGAATAGTACCTTTGATAACCTGAGTGTTTGGATTGTAGGAGCAGGTATACCAGAACTCGTATACCATCTCCTGGTACAGGACACCAGGAGATGCAGTCAGTGCATAGTTCAACGGATGAACTTGCAGAAATTCCACCATTCGGTCGTAACCCTTCCCCACATAGTTTTTGGGGATAGTGAGGTTTGCAATGTAGTTGGTGGGCTTGAGGGTCAGCATCGTGGTGACAGATGGATGTTTAACAACATCCTCACCAACGAAGACTGGTAGAAAGGGATTAGGTCTGTGAGCCATTTGGGAATTTTGAAGGTTTGGGGAAGCAAAAGACACTTAGTCGATTTTAGGGTTCTTGAGGATTTCTGGAAATGATGAGGAAGACGAAGATGAAACAGTATGTTGGTATTTATAGGATTTGAATGTTCGTGTGTATGAGAGAGAAAAGGTTTGGGCGGTTTGATTTGAAATGTTAGTTGACGGAAAAACGGAACGGTTGTCCATGTCAGAAACATTTGTCAGACCACTTGACCTTTTTAATCACTAACACACGTAACAAACATTATCCGCAGTAATTAAGTTAAATAAAACATAATTTAAGAAACTTAATTATGAAGAAAGGTAATTAAACTGCTGGTCTACGCTGATGGTCAAACCTGTGATCATCAGGGTCAACAAGGTTCTCAGTCTTCAAGCTGTTCTTCCCTTCAAACTGTTCCTTCAGCCTGCTCTCTTTTGTGAGAACAGGTTGTGTCCAATAGATGAACAGGTTTCAGTATGAAGAAGTGAACAGGTTGAAGACTGAACCATCAGAGCAGGCTGGACGAATAAACAGGTTAAACTGTTTTTGTTCAGCCTGTTGTATGCTCAAGCTGTTCAAGTTTTTCAGACAAATAACTAAGTACAGAACATGTATAACCTGTTCTGTCTAATCTGTTCAGAGAAACTTGAGCAGTGTGAAACATACACATTATTAGACCTTTGAGAGACACTTAGTCACTCTTGTTTAACATGCCCAGCTTGCTGACAAGGTAATTAAACCTTGTTTCATCCAGAGGTTTGGTGAAAATGTCTGCAAGCTGTTCATTTGTGGAAATAAAACTTACCTCCACATTAACTTTTTGAATGTGATCCCTGATGAAGTGATGTCTGACTTCAATATGCTTTGTTCTTGAGTGAAATACTGGATTGTTGGAGATGGCTATGGCACTTGTGTTATCACACAGAATAGGAGTTTTCCTATACACAAGCCCATAGTCTTCAAGCTGATGCTGCATCCACAGAATCTGCCCACAGCAGCTTCCAGCAGCAATGTATTCAGCTTCAGCAGTAGAAGTGGACACTGAGTTCTGCTTCTTGCTACTCCAACTGATCAACTTTCCACCAAGGAGTTGACATCCACCTGTTGTGCTTTTCCTATCTAATCTGCAGCCTGCAAAATCAGAATCTGAATAGCCTGTTAGTTCAAGACTTGAGTCTTTGGGATACCAAAGACCCAAACCTGGAGTACCCTTCAGGTATCTGAAGATTCTTTTAACAGCTGCTAGATGTGATTCCTTTGGATCAGCTTGGAACCTAGCACATAAACAGGTGGCAAACATAATATCAGGTCTACTAGCAGTCAAGTATAGCAAGCTCCCAATCATGCCTCTGTAAGCTGTTACTGAAACAGCTTTGCCACTGGCATCAGCATCCAATTTTACATTGGTTGCCATTGGGGTTTTAATAGGAGAACTTTGATCAAATTTGAACTTTTTCAAAAGATCTAAAGTGTACTTTCTTTGATTTATAAAAATTCCAGTTGAGGTTTGTTTAACCTGTAATCCTAAAAAGAAAGTTAGTTCTCCCATCATACTCATTTCATACTTAGATTTCATGAGTAATGAAAAATTCTTGCATAGTTGCTCATTAGTAGAACCAAATATTATGTCATCCACATAAATTTGAACAAGCATAATATCAGACTTCACCTTCTTTATGAACAGTGTGGTATCCACTTTACCTCTGGAGTACCCATTGCTCATAAGGAATTCAGTAAGAGTGTCATACCAGGCTCTAGGGGCTTGTTTGAGACCATAGAGAGCTTTGTCCAACTTATAGACAAAACCTGGGTGTTGTTCATTTTCAAAACCTGGAGGCTGCTTGACATATACTTCTTCTTGCAGCTTCCCATTCAAAAATGCACTCTTCACATCCATTTGAAATACCTTTATGCTCTTATGAGCAGCGTAGGCTAGATACAAACGAATTGCTTCTAGCCTGGCCACAGGAGCAAATGTTTCATCATAGTCACTGCCTTCCTCCTGTCTGTAGCCCTGAGCAACCAGTCTTGCCTTATTTCTAATGACATGACCTTGCTCATCCATCTTGTTCCTGAAAACCCATTTTGTGCCAATTATAGTTTTACCTTTAGGAGCAGGGACCAGCTTCCATACTTTGTTCCTCTCAAACTGATTGAGTTCTTCTTGCATGGCAGTGATCCAATTGGCATCTTTTAATGCTTCATCAACCTTCTTTGGCTCCATCAGTGAAACAAAACTATAGAACATACAAAAGTTCCCTAAGCTGTCCCACCGAGTTTGTATCCCTTTGTTGATGTCACCAATTATTTGATCATTGGGGTGACACCTGATCCACTTAGGATCATTTTTCAATGATGATTTACCTGAGTTGTTAACATCTTCAGCAGGTCCTGTTGAACAGCTCTCAAGATTTTCAGACACACTGTTGTCTTGAGCCTGTTCACTTGTTGAACATGTCTGACCACTGTTGAACATATCAGCAGAGGAACTGGGAAAATCAGCATTGATAGGTTCTGGACATGCAGTTGTAATTAAGTCAGTACATTTATTCACACAGGGTGTATTGACATAATCATCATCATGTCCATCATGATTAGCAGGTTCCACACTGGGTGTAGTGGAAGCTTTTGAGTCCTCTACATTGATTGAATGCATCAGATCATCAAAGTTGAGGTCTCCTGAAACTGATTCAGGAACAGCTTTGGTGGAGGCATTCTTGGACTCTTCAAAGGTGACATTGATAGATTCATCTATCACATTTCTTTTGTTGTTGTATACTCTGTAGGCTTTGGAGATAGAAGAGTAGCCAACAAACACACCTTCATCAGCTTTGGGTTCAAATTTTGACAGCTGGTCCCTTTGATTCAGAATGAAACAGGGACATCCAAACACATGGAAGTAACTGACATTTGGCTTTCTCCCTTTGAGCAGCTCATAGGGAGTTTTGTTGAACCTTTTCACCACTAAGGATCTGTTTTGAGTGAAGCAGGCAGTGTTAACAGCTTCAGCCCAAAATGATGAAGGCTGTAACACCCCTCCCGATCCCGGAAATGCCACGTCAATACAATATCATAGGTGGCAATAACGCAACGGATCCATAACGCACGTGTCATAGGATAATGCAGATTACGGCTAATTAAAAACTTTAAACGCAAAGTTAATACATACAAATCCCAGATTAACAAAACATACAAATTCCTGTCACTGGATACACCGACCCCCAAACAGCCGTTATACAAGTTCTATATAAACATAAAACCATCACAGATCTTCAGTCTATCTCGGATCTACCTCGGCTGCGGCTGAGATCCTTTCTGATTCCCTGAACATGTTAGACTCGATAACGTGAGCTATAAAGCCCGTGAGCACGCGAGGGTTGACACTGCACAGAACACATAACACACAATCCCTGTCCCTGTCCCTGTCCCGATAACCCAACACACATCTCAGGTATAAAGCACACGTATGAGATCGGATACAGCCCTGTGGGGACCCCTCCCCGATGGACACATCGCACACAGCAATGGTCGGTAATACCCTGTAGCACGGAAGCTACCCGGCTACAGGCCCTGCCGTATATATACGCCCCAAGGACTGTAAGGGACAGTCAACCCGCGCGATTCCCCTTCGCGACTTATCGTCCGTATGGGACTCATCACGGACCCCTGGATCGATCTCGCATCTCATACATAACACGTATAAGGAGTAGAGCATACCTGAGGTTCACGTCCCTGTCTCACATAGATATAACACGCACAAGATAGCAACACAGCTAAAATCATAAAGACGGCGCGCGTTTGGAAAAGTCTCGAGTACTCACCTGATTGGTTCCCCGAAGTTTGGCCTCCCTGTTCGAACCCTGCTCGAGATCCACTAGTCCCTGTAATCACACGGATAGCCCAACAATCAATCGCAATTCCCAATTAACACATATCACATGATTACAACAATTCGGACTCAATTCAAACCCGATAGCCCCACGGAACCGAAACTCGATTAATACCCGAAACTCGACTCAAACCCGACTCAAAGCAATCCCAAACAAGACCCTGACCCAAGCAAAACACAGCCCAAGCAATCCCGAAGGAAACCCGACACAATCCGACCCAAACTCAATTTACAAAGTTAAACTCGGATTTTCAATGCAGGCAGTTAGTCGCGCCGCGGACCCCCTGGTCGTCGCGCCGCGACACCGCGAATTCCTGTTCCTGCTCTGCGATTTTCAGCTCTGCCCAGGAGGTCAAACCTCCTTCTTACTTCGATTCCCAGCTCAATTAAGCACACAAAAGCAGTACATATCATCATATAACAACTATACAAGGATTTCCCATCAATTCTCAATATACAACACAAATTAAGCTCTTGGAACCAAAGCTTCTTACCTCAATGATCTTCAAGAACACAAGGGAGGAAGATGATGATTAATCCTCAGATTTCACACTTAATTTGGAGCCTGGAGACTGGATTTCTTGCTGGAGTTCACAAAGCACACACACATACACTATTTAGGGTTCACACAAATGGATAAGGGAGAAAATAGGCTAAGCACATATATACGTCTCTATCTCAATCGGTCCCGAACCCATTAACCCGAACCCGATACCACATTTTCAATATTTATGCCCATTTAACCCATTTAATCCCACGATCTCAAAAACATAATCCGTTCATTAAAATTATAACCCGGTAACACGCAAGCCCAATCCCGACACGTATTAATCCACGAAACGGGATATAATTGGACCGACCCAATATCAATAAATTATTCATCCACTAAAATAATTCCACGTACCAGGTCAAATTAACGGATGTTACAAATTCTCCCCTCTTAAAGAGATTCCGTCCCGGAATCTAACTCGAACTCTGGAATAGGTGAGGATATCTCGATCGCATTTCTGACTCAGGCTCCCAGGTAGCGTTGGTACCTTTATGGTGTCTCCACTGAACAAGTACCAAGGCAATCTCTTTATTCCTCAGCTTCTTGATCTTCCGATCGGTCACGGCCTCGGGTTGCTCCACATATCGCAGCTGGTCATCGACTGTAATCTCAGATAGGGGCACATACTGGTCATCTGTAGCCAGACACTTCCGGAGATGACTCACGTGAAACGTATCGTGCACACCGGCCAACTCCGGAGGCAATCGCAGTCGATAGGCCTGATCCCGGACTCTCTCAACAATCTCGAACGGCCCAATATACCGCGGACTCAGCTTCCCACGATGTCTAAACCGGATAACCCCTTTCCACGGCGACACCTTAAGCAACACGCGGTCCCCGACATTGAACTCTAACTCTTTCAGACGGCGATCTGCATAGCTCTTCTGACGGCTCTGGGCGACCTTCATATGCTCCCGAATCACGGCCACTTTGTCACTAGTCTCCTGGAGTAGCTCCGGCCCGCTAATAGGTCGCTCACCGACCTCGCCCCAACACACTGGGGTCAGGCACTTACGCCCATATAGTGCCTCAAACGGAGCCATTTTAATCGTGGCGTGATAGCTATTATTATACGCGAACTCGACCAATGGTAAATGCACGTCCCAATTGCCGCTGAAGTCGATAGCACACGCTCGCAACATATCCTCGAGGGTTTGATTAGTGCGCTCGGTCTGCCCGTCAGTCTGCGGTCTATACGCCGTACTTAGCTGAACCCTGGTACCCAATTCCCGCTGGAAACTCTGCCAGAAACGAGACGTAAACCGCGTATCCCTGCCCGAAGTAATCGACATCGGAATCCCATGTCGCGATACTACCTCGTTGATGTACAGTCTCGCTAACTGATCCATGGTGATAGTACCTCGAACGGCTAAGAAGTGCGCACTCTTCGTTAGTCGATCCACTATAACCCAGATCATATCGTTCCCGCGGACCGTGCGTGGAAGTCTCACAATGAAATCCATCGTGATGTGATACCACTTCCACTCGGGGATTTCTAACGGCTGTAGATGCCCGTGCGGCTTTTGATGCTCGGCTTTGACCCTGAGACACGTCATACACTGCTCGACATATCGGCCCACATCCCTTTTCATTCCCGGCCACCAGTAGAAGTCACGGAGATCACGATACATCTTAGTACTCCCCGGATGCACGGATAGCCTCGACCGATGCGACTCATCAAGAATCAACTGTCGCAAATTCCCGACCCTCGGGACCCAAACCCTATCATGGAACACAAACAACCCACGATCGTCCCTGATCAATGACTCAAGCTGCCCGATCAATCGTTCACGCTTCACATTATCATCTCGCAGGCCCTCCTGCTGTGCTAACCTCAGACTATCGATCAATGTCGAGCTAATTTCAAGCCTCGAGGCTCTGGAAATTACAGTCTGGCCGCATGCCCTACGGCTCAGCGCGTCAGCTACCACATTAGCCCGACCCGGGTGGTACTGAATCTCGCAATCGTAGTCCTTAAGCAACTCAAGGCTACGGCGCTGTCGCATATTCAGATCCTTCTGACTAAACAGGTATTGAAGACTCTTATGATCGGTATACACAACGAACCGAGACCCATACAAATAATGACGCCAAATCTTCAACGCAAACACAATGGCGTCCAACTCTAAATCGTGCACGGTATGGTTCTCCTCGTAAGTCTTCAGCTGGCGCGAGGCATAAGCGATCACCTTCCCTCTCTGCATCAGAACGCAACCCAAACCCGACCCTGAAGCATCACAGTATACCACAAAATCATCGGTACCCTCTGGCAAGGCCAACACTGGAGCCTGACACAACCGGGTCTTCAATTCTCTGAACGCACGCTCCTGATCCTCGGACCATTCAAACGGAACGGACTGCCGTGTCAATCTCGTCAACGGCAAGGCAATCCTCGAGAAATCCTGGATGAAGCGTCTATAGTACCCAGCGAGACCCAGAAAACTACGAATCTCAGGCACTGATCTCGGAGGCTCCCAACTCATCACTGCCTCAATCTTAGCTGGATCCACTTTTATACCCTCGGCACTGACCACGTGACCCAAAAACTGCACTTCCCGAAGCCAAAATTCACATTTGGACAGCTTCGCATACAACTTCTCCCTGCGCAGCACAGTCAAAATCTCTCGGAGGTGCTGCTCGTGGTCTTCGGCACTCCGCGAATAGATAAGGATATCATCGATGAACACGATCACGAATCTATCCAACATAGTTCTACACACCCGATTCATCAAATCCATGAAAGCGGCGGGTGCGTTAGTCAAACCGAAAGGCATCACAAGGAACTCGTAATGTCCATAACGAGTCCGAAACGCTGTCTTCGGCACATCCTCGTCCCTGACCCTCAACTGATGATAACCCGATCGCAAGTCGATCTTGGAGAAATAGCTCGAACCCTGGAGCTGATCGAACAGATCATCAATACGTGGAAGCGGATAACGATTCTTCACAGTCACTTTATTCAATTCCCGATAGTCGATACACATCCGCATACTACCGTCCTTCTTTTTCACGAAAAGCACTGGCGCACCCCAAGGCGACGAACTAGGACGGATAAATCCACGATCTAGAAGTTCCTGCAACTGTGACATCAGCTCTCG
>JAANYP010004819.1:111262-159488 GCA_020465985.1 Centrapalus pauciflorus | reverse complement strand
TGGAACTGGAGAAGTCACTAATGGGACGATTACATTGGATCAAGTTTATCACGTTGATAAATTGGTTCATAATCTCATTAGTTTATCTCAAATCTGTGATAAGAAGAACTCGGTGTTATTTACTGACACTGAGGCGTTAGTGCTAAAGCCGGGATTCAAAATACCTGAAGATTGGATATTGATGCGGGCTCCAAGGAAGAATGACTTGTACATGCTTGATATGAACAAGCCAGATAATTCGATGGGTCCGATCTGCTTACTATCAAAAGCTTCAGAGACAGAATCGGTTTTGTGGCACAGACGCATGGCTCACTTGCACCTAAGGAAAATGAACTACATAACGAAGAATGGTTTGGTGCAAGGTGTGCCTCTGAAGAGCTTTCAGTTTGAAGACAAGTGTCTACCGTGCATGAAGGGCAAGCAACATAAAAAGACACACAAGTCCAAGAAGCTGAACTCCATAACCTCGACATTCGATTGTTGCATATGGACCTTTTCGGCCCTATCAACAAAAGGAGTATAGGAGGTAGTTGGTTTTGCTTAGTTATCACTGACGATTACTCACGGTTTTCATGGGTTTTCTTTTTAGGTACGAAGGACGAGACGGCTGCAAAGCTCATCGGGTTCTTAGACCAAGTGGAGAATTCCTACGGAACAAGGGTTAAAAATATACGTAGTGATAATGGGACTGAATTTAAAAACTCTGTAATTGGTGTATATTGCCTATCAAAGGGCATCGTGCATCAATTCAGTGCACCATATGAACCTCAACAGAATGGGGTGGCCGAACGTAAAAACAGAACTTTGATTGAGGCTGCAAGGACCATGCTTTCGGATTCAAAGCTTCCTACCATGTTTTGGGGGGAGGCAGTGAATACCGCGTGCCATATTTTAAATAGAGTCCTTACAGTCAAATCATTGAACAAAACATGTTATGAAATTTTGAATAAAAGGCCACCTAACTTAACTGGATTCGAACCGTTTGGAGTACCATGTACACTTTTAAGAACAAAACATCAACCGAAGTTTGGTGAAAAAGCTGACGAAGGATACTTCCTAGGTTATGTGCCAAACTCACCAAACAAACGGGTTTTTAACAAAAAGAGTGGTACTGTGGAGATTGTGTATAATATTGAAGTCACAAGTTATACACATGAACCCCAAACTGGTCCGGAATGGATTTTTGACTATGATAAGTTATTTGAGTCATTTAACATTCCTTTGGATGATACTGCAGGTACAATCGATAAAGACATGGCGACGTTGCACCTAAATGACGATGGCCATATTTTTCCAAGGACCACGTTCGAATCTACGTCCGAGCCTACTGCGACTGTAGATGGGTCTCCAGAAGTTGCTAATCCAGAAGAACCTAACACTGAGAATCAGACTCAAGCATCAAGTTCTGCCTCTGAGGAAAACGTCCGTGAGGAAGAGAATGTGGAAGCTGAGCCTGTTCCCCCATTAGGTGAAATAGGATCCAACTTAGGAGATAATCTAAGGGTAGACGAAATAGAGACCTCTAGGATTAACAAGAACCATCCTATAGATAGCATCATAGGAAATCCTAACGAGGGTGTGAGGACTCGGAGTAGTGTAAATAACAACACTGTGTTGTTGTCGATGATAAACGACTCCGAGGCATATCATACATGTCTATATTCGTGTTTCATATCGCAAGTAGAGCCCAAAAATGTGCAAATGGCACTTAAGGACAACTCCTGGGTTGAAGCGATGCAGGAAGAACTTTCACAATTTAGGAAACTAGAAGTGTGGGAGTTAGTTCCGTTACCTCGAGGGGAGATTGCAATAGGAACCAAATGGGTTTTTAAGTGCAAGAGAGACGATCGGGGTATAGTCACGCGCAACAAGGCGAGATTAGTTGTAAAGGGTTTCAACCAAGAGGAGGGAATCGATTACAACAAAGTGTTTGCACCAGTAGCAAGGTTAGAAGCAATTAGGTTGTTTTTAGCTTTTGCCTCCTTCAAGGGATTTAAGGTATATCAGTTAGATGTTAAGAGTGCTTTCCTGTATGGGAAAGTGAAGGAGTTGGTGTATGTAGAACAGCCGCCCGGGTTTACAGATCCTAAATATCCTGATAGAGTATATCGATTAGATAAGGCTCTTTATGGATTACATCAGGCACCTAGGGCATGGTATGAGACTCTATCCAACCATCTTTTAGAAAATGGCTTTGAGAGGGGTAGGATAGATAGTACTCTATTTGTGAAGAGAAAGGGAGATCATTTTATCTTGGTACAAGTGTACGTAGATGATATCATTTTTGGATCATCAGACGAACAGATGTGCAAAGATTTCGAGAAGGTTATGAAGTCTAAGTTCGAGATGAGTGCTATGGGGGAGTTGAATTTCTTTTTGGGGTTACAAGTTGACCAGAAGAAGGAAGGCATGTTTATCCATCAGACCAAGTATGTCTATGACATATTGGAACGGTTTGGGATGGAAGGAACAAAGTTGACTGCCCATTTCAGCACGCCGATTCAAGTGAATCACAATCTCGGGCCGGGTACTGAAAGTGATTCCGATGTGGATCCGACTTTATATCGGGCCATGATTGGGTCACTTATGTATTTAACTGCTTCAAGACCTGATATTATGTTTGCTGTTTGTATTTGTGCTAGGTTTCAAGCGAATCCGAAGGAGATGCATATGAAAGCTGTGAAGCGGATTCTACGATACCTCAAGTCGAAACCGAAGCTGGGACTTTGGTATCACGCGGAGGGAGATCTAGAGTTGGAGGCGTTCACAGATTCTGACTACGGAGGATGCAGCTTGACGCGCAAATCAACGACTGGAGGTTGTCAGTTCCTAGGAGGGAGATTGGTGTCCTGGCAATGCAAGAAACAAACATCGGTAGCCGTGTCAACGTGCGAGGCCGAGTATGTTGCTGCTGGTAGTTGCTGTTCACAGGTTCTGTGGATACAACAACAATTGCGGGATTACGGTTTGGCTTATACTCAAACTCCAATTAGGATAGACAATCAATCTACTATTGCGATAACAAATAATCCAGTTAAACACAGTAAAACAAAGCACATAGACATAAGGCATCATTTTATTCGTGATTGTGCTGAAAAGAATTTAATCAAACTGGTAAAGGTGGCAACTGAAGATAATAATGCTGATTTATTTACCAAAGCGTTTGATAAATCACGATTTGAGTATTTAATTCAACTTAATGGAATGCGCAACCCAGAGTAAATTGACCTTAGTAGTATTTTATTTCCTTTTATAGTTGTTATATTTCTTTCTTTTTACAGTAGTCTGCTAATTTAGGAAAGTTTCTAATTTAGGAAAGTTTCTATTTTTAGTAAGTTTCTATTTTTAGTAAGTTAGTAGATTAGCTTAGTTTAATGCGTTTTGCTATGAAAAACAAAAGAAAAAAGAGAGAAAATTACAAAAATACAAAAAAAAGAGAATATCAGAAAAGGAGTTAAGTCTTAGATACATAGGTTCAAAGTGACGAAAATTAGCACCGTCGTTACAGACTCTAAGTGTTTAGGCTTTCACACATAATGCAACTAAATCCTAAGTGTTATACTTTATTTAGTTTGATGTGTTGGTAGGCATAATACATATAGGGAATCACAAGGCTAATAAAATATTCTAGAAAAAGTCAAGCGTGTCACTAACCTAGATGTATGACCAATCGGTCTAAATTTTTATGTACAAGACATACAAACACTGAGTCTAAATGAGGTATGCAAACTTTCTGGGGATGTATGGCAACATCAAATACATCTAAAATGGAAAGAATAGAAATATCATATGTAACTGAGAGTCGAAAACATGCAACTCTGTTGTACGTAAGTACAGACCTGTTGTCTCTGTTTAGATTCGGGTTAGCAGACATGTCGCTTTGTTGTACGTCAGTACAGACCTGTCACCGCTATCTGCTAACTTTAAAGTTAAACCTTAAGTCGAACTAAGACACTTTGTTGTATGAGAATACAGACCTGTGTCCGATGTTTGTCTTTTAAAGAAAGTTTGCAAATACCAACAAGTTAGAATTTTGTCTGTGTGCCTTGATCATAAAAGTATGTCTATGTCTGAGTCACGTAAGATAATTTCCTGATAAATAAAAAGGCCAAGGGATATTCCGAAATGTAGAGTGTTTAACAGGGTAAAATACCAACAATCGGCTAAGTGGGTATGTCACGACAAACAATCAAAGGAATCAAAAATTCCTAAGTGTGAAAGTTTAAGTACTGAAAGTTAGTATCGGACATCGCTATCTGATTGAACCTTTCTTAGACTATACTCACCAAAAATATGTTGTTTGGTATTTAGCTTAGCTTGTAAATTTATTTTTATAATTTAAGTCTAGATTAAATTTTTTAGTCAAAATTTTATTTTATTTTATTTTTATTTTTATTTTATTTTATTCTTACCTTAGTTTATTTTATTTTATTTTAGTATAGTTTAGTTTTTACTTAGGTAAAAGGTCAAAAGTTACTGAGGGTGCATTCAAAGTTGGATAAAATATACAATGCGTGAAATATCTGAGCTTAGGGTAAAAGATTTGGCATAGTTTATCTGGTTACACTACACAGTAGAAAATAGTTGGAAAAAGTTGAAATTTTTCTAAGTGTTTGTAGCTTCGAATCTAAGACAGACTCGAATTTGAAGTTCTCGAATCTGTCAGTAGACTCGAATCTACACATAGACTCGAAGGTAGTTAGTATATAAAGGTCCACAGTGAAGGCATTTACTTCTCACTGTTCTCGAATCTGATTTCTCGAATCTGTCACTGGCGATCTCGAATCTATTCTCGAGTCAATTGTACTTCTACTAAACGACATTTCGTCGATTCTAAAGCTTTTGTGGTCGATTCTACTTTCAAATCTAGGTATAAGCAACATGATTGTACAAGATTTTGGTGGTTTCATACACAAATTTGGGCTTAAACATCACATTTTGATGTTTTATTGGTCAAAATAGGGTTATTCATAAATAACTAAGTTAGGACCTATAAAATATCAAATTAAAGGCATAAATCAGTGATTAGAACTTAGTTGAACTAAAGTATGTGATTTACCTAGTTCAAAATGGTTAAAATCTTGGATTTTTGTTGAAAAAAGAGATGTCGGCCTTTCGAATCTGATAATGGACATTCGAATCTGATTATGGGTTTCTCGAATCTATCAATAGATTCGAGATGACCAGATATTCGAATCTGTCCATCAGACTCGAATAGGGTATATTCGAATCTGTCCATTACATTCGAATATGGGCACTTCGAATCTGTTACTCTCGAATCTGTACTTTATTTATTTTGTTGAATTTAAATTTTATTAAACTTGTGGAAATTTAATTGTGTTAGATTTTGTAATTAATCAAATACAAAATAAAACAAATTTGAATTTAAACAAGTTTATTGATTTTTAATAAGTCTAACAAATTTTATGTATTGTGCAGATATGGCGCTTCGTGCTTTTGTTCCCAAGCACAATATGGTACTGAATCCTGCCCATAACATCCCTGAGGCGCAGGGATTTCGAGAAGTTTTAGATTTTCTGGCAGAATCTAGAATAAGTTATGTGTTGTATGAAAACATTCCGATTGTGATATCCTATGTACGTCAATTTTACGATCACTTGCAGGTGGACTGCACTGTCACCCCGACAGTGTTAAGAACTAGAATTGCCGGACAACCTTTGGTTTTCTCCGCTGATATTTTGAGACAAGTGCTGCAGTTGGGTTCCCTAGAACAAGAAGACGGGCCTACAGACTTTCCTTTAAGTATTAGGCAAGCAGCTTTTTTGAGAATGGGATACAGCTTGGACGTTACAAAATCTTCATATATGAAAAGCGGGTTGATAGGACAATGGCGTTTCTTGGTACATGTGTTTATGATCTGTTTTGCGCCTAAGAAAGCTGGTTTTGATTATATAGTATCAAAAATCCAATCAGCAATGATCGCGATGGTATACAATAAGAAGTTTAGTTTCTCGCAGCTGATTTTCTCGGAATTTATCCATCAAATCACGGCTCCTGAGAGAGAAAGGTTCCTTTTGTATCCGAGGTTTGTAATGATGTTGATAAGGCACTTCTTGCCTGAGCTGCCACAATCTGATGATGCATTGACCGTCAATGTTATGGAGAAGCGTATCTATTCTGACTGTTCCTCACACCGAGGAAGGTTAGCAGTTCCGGAAGCACGTCCACTATTTGGTGCAATTCTGGATAGGGAATTTCAACCCCCGAGTAATGCCAACTGGGCAGGGGTAGTTGATGACCAACCACAGCAACAACAGCAACAACAACAGCAACCGCATCAACAACAACAACAACGACGTGAACAGCCACGTGTTCGTCCCCGTGATCCAAGGCGAAGACAAAGAGATACTGCAAGTCAGACTCAGGCGTCTAGGCCTTCTTCGAGTCAGCAACCAGAAATGCAGGAAGCAGGGCCGTCAACTGTCCCAAATGAAGCTGATCAATTGTGCCAAACACTAAATGAAATTTGGGAGGCGGGTCCACATGCAAATGAAGATATAGCTGCTGCATTAGTGGGAGAATTACTTGAGCCTCCAGAAGGAGAAGAAGATGTGCTGAGGGATGTTAAGAATTATGAGCCAGAGCAGGCTGATAACGTTTTGTCATCTTCAGCAACTGAGTCAGAAGAGATGGAGGAGATTGAAGTTGAAGCTCCAGAATCAGTGTCGACAGATCCTCATATTCAAATTGGAACCTATGGTTCAAGATTGATTATTAATGAAGGTGCTTCGAGGAGGCGAGAGTCCAGAGAATCGGAGGAGTCTGATTTCGAAGAAGACGTAGTTTCTCAACTTGTGACGAGGCAACGGGCCAAACGTCACAGGTTCATGCAAGGATCCTCGTCAGTCTCCGCAGAACAACCAGAAACTCCTCAATCTCAAAACCCTCAACCTCAAGAACAAGAACCTCAAACCAACATTCCACCACCACCACCTCACGATGATCCTTATATTCCATCACCAATCACTCCAACTCCAATTCAGTCCATCCCATCAACCTCATCCTCATACGCCGACAATCAAAGGTTTCAGCAGCTCAAAGCGCGAGTCGATTTCCAAAATATCCAAATCTTAGGCCTAACAAAGGCAGTCGGCGAGATTCAGACTCATAATGCCGATCTAAAAAGGATAGTGGACACAGTTCAGGAAGAGAACTTAGAGCTGAAGGCCTTTGTTTGCGATCAGTCAGCCGAG
Organism: Centrapalus pauciflorus; assembly: GCA_020465985.1. NCBI lineage: Eukaryota > Viridiplantae > Streptophyta > Magnoliopsida > Asterales > Asteraceae > Centrapalus > Centrapalus pauciflorus. Next base: position 152,274 of record JAANYP010004819.1, on the reverse strand, counting down.
ATAAGGTCGATGCGCTCCCTTATTGAGCAGTTAATGAAGAATCTACAGGCTCAGGGGGAGACATCGTGCCGTGATCAGGAAGCACAGAGACCGAGAGCTGAAGATGATGAAGACAACCAAGGCAATGATGCCAGCCCACAAAGACAGAATGAGCCAGTAGATTTTTCTGCTGCTCAGACTGCTTAATCTGAGGGGGAGCCTAGTACAAGGGGAGAAGTAGGAGGAGCGGGAGGAGAAGCTGGTTCTTCAAGGACTTTAGATAGCGACATGATCGATGCGCTAAAAGATATTGAAGAAGAGCTGATGGAGTTTGATTTTGAAGATGATATTGAAGATTTAGAAGAAGGTGAGTTTATTCCAGATGATGTCGCTGACTGGAAATCAGATGATGAAATGATAGATGATAACGAAGTAATAATCAATTCACAACCAATCACTGAACTGTATGAAAGCCAAGATCATAATGTGATTGATATTGATTACATCAAAGTAGCCTCAGCTGAAGATAAAGACCTTGAAGAGGCTGAGAAAGAGCCATCTAGAGCTGATCTGTTAAATCTTTGGTTCAAGAAGGAAGAAAAGAAAGATCAGCTGAAGATGAAGAAGAAGATGAGGAATCCAGGTGCTGGAAATTTCGCTGGAGGGATTATTAGCTGGTTCTTTGACAGAGAACTGCAGCTGTTTATTTTGAAGAGAAGAGATGGTCTTCAATACTTGAGGCGGACACTGAAAGCTTTTAATTCATTGCCCAAGATTGAAGTTAAAGAGTTAGCCTGGAAAGAGCTGATCAATATTGGAAATGATCCCTACGCGAGCGTTATTGAAAGAATTATAAGGAAAGAAGGGCGATCAGGCAGATTTGAGAGACTTAAGCCGAGATCAGGCAAAAGGGTCGAGGATGGATCAAGGATAGATCCTCATACTGGAAGACCTTGGGCCAGAATGGTGTACAAGCCAGTCAAATGTCTGAAGAAAGTACCTATGAAACCAATGCCACAGAATGTTTTGAGCAACATGAAGTGGTGGTACCTAGAGATTGACACTGCTGAAGCTATCATGGAAGATCAAGACGAGCAGGTCATTTTGAAAGTATATGATCCTCTGCATTTGATAAACCTATCTAAGGACGACCTGAAGAAGCTTCACGATCAGCCTATCTTCTTCACTGAACCATGGAGATCTGAAGCCAGGAAGTTCCAAAAGATAGTTAAAGTTTGTATAGATGCGGGATTATATGCAGGTAGTAATATATATAGCTCTAGTACTTAAATTTGATGTCATGTAAATAATTAGAAGCTATCGTCAAGGGGGAGTCTGTTGGTACACCCTGTGTGACGATAGCAGTCTAATCGATTATGATTTAGGTAATATTCTGAGTTAACCAGTATTTTGATATATATGTTTAATATGTGTTTGTCTGTTATTGATTGTGTGTTTGAACTTGATGTAACATATTACAAGAAGTTCAAACATAAAGGTCAAAGATTATGTCAAGCATAAGTTAAAACATAAGTTTCATCACTTAAGTGTTTAAGTGTATTGGCTAGATTCGAATAGGTTAAGGATGGCATTCGAATCTGAGATAGATTCGAATGAGTCCATAGATTCGAACATTGGTTAGATTCGAATCTGTCAAGATGGACAGATTCGAATGGGCCTTGGGCCAGATTCGAGTCTGACCCACATCAGATTCGAATCAGGGCCTATAATTAGGGATAGACTCGAATCATTAGCAGACTTTTGGCAGAATTCGTGAGGAATTAAGCAATAGGCGATCTCGAGTTTATCAGCTAGGTGAGTCCCGTTTCGGAGAGAATTAGTACGTAGGATCGTTCGTGTGTCGTTCGTTCAGCGTCTAATAGTCTCCGTGTTTCCGTTGGTTGAGAGTTGTCCGTCTAACCGTCAACGAGGATTCCGCACTCGTTAACGGATCCGTGTCTAGATAGATCTTGCATTGGTAGACCTTACAGTGGCTAAGATTATGGTCAAGGATAACATATGTCTGTTATCAAAAGCCTCGTCAAAGGATTCTAGGTTATGGCATCGAAGGCTATCTCACTCGAACTTCAAAAGTCTAAACAAGTTGGCATAGATTCAACTGGTTAACGGACTCTTAGAGCCCGAACCATCATCAAAAAGAGTTCTAGAGTTACTACATATGGGTTTATGTGGTTGTATGCGAACGCAAAGCATAAACGGGAAGCGGTACGTGTTGGTTATCGTGGATGACTATTCACGATATACCTGGGTAAAATTCTTACGATCCAAGGATGAGACAGCTCAAGAAATCATTGATTTTATCAAGAGTGTCGAAACCCAACAGCAGCTGTTACTACAGTCAATTCGATCCAACAACGGCACAGCATTCAAGAATTCGGTAGTAGAAAGCTTCCTGCGATCCAATGGTATTCACCATCAATTCTCAACCGCACGAGCACCTCAACAAAATGGTATCATCGAAAAACGTAATCGTACCCTTGTGGAGGCTGCTTGGACCATGCTGAACTACTCAAAACTACCTCTGTTCTTATGGGCTGAAGTCGTGTCCACAGCTTGCTACATGCAAAACCGCTCACTTATTCATAAGCGTTTAAATAAAACTCCATACCAACTCCATTTGAATAAAGCTCCTTATATCAAGTACTTACGACTGTTTTGTTGCAGGTGTTATGTGTTGAACGACAAGGACAACCTCAGAAAGTTCAACGAGAAAGCGGATGAAGAGATCTTTATTGGATATTCATCCAATTCAAAGGCATATCGCGCAATCAACACTCGCACCAGGACAGCCAACGAGAGTGTGCATATCACAATCGATAAAATGGCTGAACTGGCTCCGGAAGTTGACCAATCAGGACCACGCATTACTCAAATGCCTGGAGACTCATCCAAACCTACTTCTTTTTCTTCTTCTGATTTAGTTAATTTATTTGATCCTTTTTATGTAGAGAGTTTTGGTCCTAGCATTAACTCTTCTTCTGTTTCATCTTCTGCGGTTAACACATCCTCATCTGATTTAACTATTCATCCACCACATTCGGATCCACCAATTCCTTCACAAACCCATACACCGTCTACTTTATCATCTTCACCTTCTACCTCATTCACAGAGATCCCTCATATTGAATCTACTCCATTAATACCCTCACACATTGTCTCAAACATTATTCCTTTAGAAGACCCAACAGAACCTGGACCGAAACCAGTGGTACCTTCACTCGTAACCATCGATCACAACTCTTCATCCATCTCCACCCTCCCCATTGAGATTCCATCACATTCACCCCTGCCAGGATGAAATGGACCCGAAATCACCCAACTGAACAGATCATTGGTGATATTTCTATCGAGGTCCAAACTCGAAGGGCATCAGCTCACGAATGTCTCTTTGCATCATTCCTTAGTATGATAGAGCCTGCTCGTGTGGATGAAGCCTTGAAAGACCTAGACTAAATAGTAGCAATGCAGGAAGAGCTCAACCAGTTCTAACAGCTAAGAGTATGGCGGTAAGTTCCTAAGCCAAAAAGGTCGAGCCATAATCGGGTCCAATTGGATTTTTAATAACAAACGAGAGGAAAACGACATCGTGGTAAGAAACAAAGTGAGACTAGTCGACAGCAAGAAGGCATTGATTATGACGAGACCATTGCTCCAGTTGCACGGATTGAAGCTTTCATAATCTTCTTGGCGTATGCGGCACACAAGGACTTCAAGGTGTACCAAATGGACGTTAAGACAACCTTCTTAAATGGTGAACTTAACGAAGAGGTGTATGTTGAACAACCACAAGGCTTTATTGATGCACATAAACCAGACCATGTTTATGTGCTAGATAAAGCCATTTATGGTTTAAAACAAGCACCTCGCGCATGGTATGACAGTCTTTCTAATTTTCCTATCTATGGTGGTTTTAGTAAAGGTGTGGTGGACACAACCCTATTCACGAAAAAGGAAGGTGCACATATAATGCTAGTCCAAAGATATGTAGATGACATTGTATATGGATCTACTGACCATAGGTTTTGTAAGGATTTTTCATCCCTAATGGAGTCCATGTTTGAGATAAGCATGATGGGGGAAATGAATTTTTTCCTCGGATTACAAGTCAAACAACTTGAAAATGGGATAATTGTGAACCAGTCACAATATACTCTTGACATTCTCAAAAAGTATAAGTTAGACACTTGCACGGCTATCGCAACTCCCATGGCTTCAAACTATAAGTTAGACATTGATCCTTCCGGGAAAAGTGTGGATAATACAACTTACAGAGGGATGATTAGTTCCTTACTCTATCTTACGGCCAGTAGACCGGTTATATTGTTCTGTACATGTCTTTGTGCTCGCTTTCAGGCCCACCCGAAAGAATCACACCTCACTTCGGTAAAACGCATATTTCGTTATCTTAAGGGTACACCAGATCTTGGTCTATGGTATCCAAAGGGAACCAATTTCGATCTTACCGGTTTTTCAGATTCTGATTTTGCAGGTTGCAGAGTAGACAAGAGAACCACTTCAGGCGGGATTCAGTTTTTGCATGAAAGACCTGTGAGCCCGTCTTCCAAAAAGCAGAACTGTGTCTCCACATCCACAGCCGAGGCTGAGTACGTAGCAGCTGCAAGCTGTTGCTCTCAGGTGTTGTGGATGAGAACACAGTTACGTGATTATGGATATTCTCTCACCAAAATCCCAATATACTGTGATTCCAGATATGCAATTGCCATATCTTGCAATCCCGTATAGCACTCAATAACAAAACACATACACATCATGTATCATTTTACTAAAGATCAGGTAGAAAAAGGGACAATTTAATTATATTTTGTAGGCACAGAATTTCAATTTTGTGATATTTTTACTAAGGCTTTAGACAAACCTCGTTTTCAGTTCTTAGTCTCTCAAATCGGCATGTTGAATCCACCTTCTATTTAAATTTCAGATATTCTCTAAGTAATTCTATTTCAAACAAGTAATTGTTCGAAATTCCTTTATTTAGGAAATATCTGACATGTAAAGTTAAAGGTCGTGTCACAAAATTGTGTTCAGTGTTTCTTTATTTATGTATCTCTTTAATGTTAATGATCCAGAAAGTTGCTATGTGAATTAATCAAAGTTGAATGGGACGCTAAATAAATCCAATTTTGTTTGAATTTCAAAGTGTACAAGAGTTTAGGGTACAATCTATAAAGGTTAATTCTTTATTGAGTGGGAGTAAATTAGGATATGTGTTTTTCATTTTATTTTATTTTATTTTACTTTATTTTATTCTCTGTTAGCTTTATTTTTTCTTGAGTAACGTACCTTGAAAAACACAAAATGATTTTATGTTTTATTATTTATAATTATTTGCCAAATATTTTGAAAATTTTGAAAAGATTTTTATTATAAGTCTTTCTTTATTTTTTTTACTTAGTTAACTTTTAGTTAGTAGTTTAATTGAAAATTCAAAAAAGATTTTCTTTTTTTTTCTTTTTCTTTGTTTATTTTATACTTAGGATCGTAATAGAAAACTCAAAAAGATTTTTATTTAGGCCAGTTTTTTTAATTTATCAGTTAAGTTTTATTTAGTCCAATTATCTATGGCCCAATGTTCGTTTTTTGTGTGTGTTTGGCCCACCGTTTAAAAGAAGCACGCCGGTAATTCTACCCGAGCCAACCCACCCACCTATATATAGGCGGGATTCACCTTACTTCACCTTTACGCTTTTGGGTTCATCTTCCCCGACGCAAATATACGGCATTTTCATCTGTTCAAGCTCTAAAAAGCAACATTTCTGCTCGTTTTTCCTCTGGATTCTTGCTTTTTCCTTCTAATCTATCATCAGGTAACCCTATTCTTACTTTATTTTGAAGTTTAACGTACATTTTGAAGTTTTTTAATTTCCAGATTTTCATGGGTTTTTCACTCGACTTTTAAGATTTTTAGGTCATTAAATCAAGTTTTTGTAAATTAGCATAGTTAAGTAAAATGTTCATTATCATTTTTAGTATTAGGATCTGCATTTTCATGCATTTTTTTGATTTTTAGGAACTGTACATGTATGCATGTGGATGAACACCATAAATGCAACAGTTTTTCTAAGTATAATTTCGGGTGCACCCGAAATTCGCATGGCCGTCCCGATTTCGGATTCATCCGATATTCGGATGGCCCACACTTAGTTAAATTTATTACCTTCATTTTTATTTTTCATAGGACCCATCCCAATTTCAGACCCATACAAAATTTGGATCACATTTCAAAATCGCCTTAGAAAAATATATAAATATCAACTAGGGCCCATCCAAATTTCGGATCACCCGAAATTTGACCAGTCCCCAATGATGATATTTACATATTTTTTTAAATTCTAAGTATGCCATGGACCCACCCGAAATTCGGGTCCACACGAAATTCAGCCCACTCTGAATTTTGCATGTTCATTTTTAGACTAATTCTTTAATGTAGCATTCATACCTGAATCTCAGATTTATCCGAAATTCGGGTCCCCACCCTTTTGTTCATACTTAGTTTTATTTTTGTTTAACTTTTAAATGCATCATTACATTCAAATTTCGATCCTACCCGAAATCGGACAGGCTCATCCGAAATTCGGTTCCTCAACCGAAATTCAACAGTTAGCTTTTTTTTTTTCTACTTTTCATTGCATTTCAATTTTTTTATAAATCAAAAACAAAATAAACTTCCATATCCTTTGCACCATTGGTTCTAGTTCAAATAAGTGTTTGAGAGAACACGTCTATTCTAACATTGGTCTCTCAACGATCAACTTTGGATTTTATTTAGTAGAACTTACCTTCTATTGATAAAAATCCCGCTGCTTTAAACAGATTAGACGGGTTCTATTTCACACTTATCTCTGACTTAATCTCAATGTATTAATCATATACAAGTGTGCTTAACTAAATATGTTGCTTTTGTACAGGACTCATGGATTCCCCGATTACCCTAACCATTCCCCACCCTCCCATACCTCATAACAACTGACAGTTGCCAGAAGATAACCTTCTTCACTCCGCTCACTTCATAGAATTTGCACCACATAACTGGCAACTTGACCTTACCCTTTTCCGTTCCGAAGTCGAGGATATCACTTTTGATATCCTCAAACGCCACCCAATATACTATTCCATCACCACAACCATTTCGGTACAAAGTATTTACCTCCAACACTTCTGGTACCATCTAAAGTTCATCAATGAGGCAGTCCCTCATTTCACCACAAAACTTGACTCCGTCCCAATCCGCATAACTCTTAAAGCCATACGCCTCATTCTCCACCTCCCAACCAAACACTTCTCAGTCACAAAACATTCCTTTGCTCCCATCCCAACCCCCGCCAAAACACTGAATGAAATACAATCACTAGGTTATGATGGTGCCCTATCCAAACCATCTGACTTCAAAACCAAAAAGCTCCAATCACAATGGAGAGTCTTCTTCGATGTGATAAACAACTGTTTTACTGGCAAACGTTCTGGCCACAACTCAGCATCAATCCATGTTCAAGACATGTTCGCCGCTTTTGTTCAAGGTGTGTATCCGGAAGAGGCTCTGTCAGAACCAATAGAGCCAACCACTTCTGAAAGTAAGGAGGCCCTGAATGAGGCCGAGGGAGATATGGAGGAAATTGAAAATATTTTGGGCTACGGAGAGTGGCAGTTGAGTGAAGCGAGGGAGGGAGCTGGTGGTGAGAGGCCAGAGATAGGTGACTCTGAATGCATCACATCTGACCCTTTAAGGGAAGAAAGATTGAGGGTTGAAGGAGTCATTAACCCCCAAAGACGGACAACCTACTAGAAGGCCACCAGTCCAGTGGCCGTGATAACCCAACCCAGCCGCACAGGATCCCCTCAATTGGAACCTGTTTCATCTCACGGGGATATAGTACACATGTCATCTCCCCCTCATTCGGAGAGGGGAGATGTTGAAATAGGTCACCTGCCGCCCCCGATGACCGACGTTCTTTTGATCACGGTTAATCCCACGCCTCATACTCTGCCACGCATGCACGACGCCTCCGTGGCGTCCTTACTCACTCGAGATGCCTTCATGGCGTCTCCACAAACTTCCCGATCTGTAACCCAAGTTGGGGAGCAAGAAATGAGGGAAGGAAGTCCTGATGTGGCAACACAAATTCCTTCCGCTTCAGGTCATCAAGGGATAACACCCGAGATATTAATGGCACCTCTTCGTGACGCCGGAGTAGTTACCCAGGCTGACCTGGACGCCCTCAAGGTCGATTCAGATGATCAACATTCCTCCCTTCTATCTTTACTGAAGGGAAAGGGTGTTGAAACTCAGGAGTTGCCACCAGGTACCCATTCAGTCCAATCAACAATTGCGATTCAAGATCAACTTGCCATGACCGCAACAATATTCACAGATTTTATCGAAAGCCTCCGTAGGCTAATACTGCGAGTCGAGGTAGAGATGAAAAAGAGAATGGATAGGCTGGAATCGGTTGTCATCGATTTGCAAATTCTTTACAGACCTCAGACTTAGTCCAAGAAAAGAAAACATTATGACCAGGAGGACCCTGGTCATCCAGAGGGGGAGAAACACCCAAGACTACAGCCTGAGGGAGGAGTACCGAGTGTAAGGGGAGCCAGTAGTGAACAAAGTGGGGAGAAATTTACAAAGACCACAGAGTGTTAGACTGAATAGGATCTAATGATGGCAATGGTTGTATATGAGCCTCTATCTGATAAATTCAAAGTCATCTTATTGTCTGATTAAGACTTGGAGATCGACCAAGACGAACCAATAAAAATACCCAAACCGGAACCCGAATCTCCACAAAGATCATCTTCTTCCTTTGACTTTCTGAATTCACCAACCCACTTTCCCCAAGAAGAGATACTATCAGCCTTAAAAGCCCTTACCCCTCCTCCTGTCCAACAGCCTACTCCTGAACCTACCACCATTTCACAAAGTTGACTTGGATTAGGTCATGTAGTTCTCCAAGGGAAAAGTACATACCCTACCTGCCAGCGAGAGAGACTCTCAAAGGCTCGACCATCAGGGTTGAGTCTATAAAATGCTGTGTCAGAATCTAAAAATTACTACCTAAGATTAACTGGTTTGAATTGATCAGAGTATAAACCAATAATCTTCTATTGAATCAAAGTCCAATTAAGAAGTTTGCGGAATAACACTTAATTGTTTTAAGAAAAACTTTCAGAATCAAACACAAATAAATATAATTGAATAGACAAAGTTGCTTGTATTGCTGAACTCAATGATTACAATCACCTCTAATTTGTTTGATTAGACGAAGAACACAAATTGTTCTTAGGGTTTTACAACCTTAGAGGCTTATGAAAATCTTTAAACAAAAAGCAATTACAAACTTGAATGTGCAGAAAACTTGATACAATAGAAAAACCTATTCTATGTATTTATAATGCTTTCTGATTTGTTTCCTTGAAGGACTCTGACTTCTCTAATAGTAGATATGTTGGAATCGTCGTGTAAATATCTCTTCCTGAATATCAGCACTTTCTGTTTATGAAACTGTTGAGCAGCTTGAGTGAATTTATTCTGGCAGCTTGAACTTTTATACTAGCAGCTCGAACTTCTTCAACTAACAGCATGAACTTTGTACTTACACAGAAAATCTACTAACAGTTTGAGAAATCTAACTAACAGCTTGAACTACTTAGAATATTCCCCAACAATCTCCCCCTAACTTAAATTCTTTACCCAAGATTTTAAGTTCTATACGAATAAGGAAATAAAACCAAGTAAAACTGTTATTTACAAACCAAGGCTTTCAAAAAAAAAAAAAAAACTTACAACTGTGCAAGTTTCTGATTAACTGCCTTCAAAAATTCTTTCTTCAGATCTTCTCTATCACAATATATTCTCACTGATCTCATCTGAAGTAACAAAGCCTTTGGAAGATCATAAAATTCTAAATTGAAGTACATACCGGATCCATTTGCAAATTTGAGTTTGTAAGTCTTTGATTTGACAAACAGATCAACTTGTGCAATCTTCATCTCCTTGGCATCTTCTATATCTTTCCTTATTAATTCAGGATCAAAAATTCTCTTCAGATGTTTGATAGCTTGCTTTACTTGTGGAAGAGAGGATCTAACTTGGGTTACAGACCCAACATGATGCATTCTTGTGAGCTCATCTCTGGTCATCCCTTGGACTATATGCATTAAGCTCTTATACTCTTCCTCAGGACCAGATTCCCTTCTTACTACAAATTGATATCTTAAGTCAATGTTGTCCATTGGCTTAGCATACCAGTAATTAATAAGAGGTTTTGTGAAGTCATGCTGGTCTAAGGACTTCTTAATATTCATCACCTTCTGAAGCTGATGCTCAAACAGTATCCTTTTAACCTGATCAAGCTTTGCCTGTGAAAATGTATCTGATTGAGGAATAGAAGCAGCAGCTTGGACAGAAGGAGCAGGATCACTCACACCAACTTGAACATTACTTATACCAGCTTGAACTGGTTCTTGTTGACTTTGGACCTCTTGGGAGACTTTGGCTACCTTACGTTTTTCCATCTCTTTGTCATGGATGTCTTGCAGCCTCTCTGTACTCATGGACTGAGCCATCTTCTTTGGAATACCAGCTGAAAAGGCAAAATTGATCAATAACTTTCTATGCTCAGCCTTTGAATGCCCTGTCAGCATTTTCCTCTTCCTTTCATTTTGCTTGACCACAAACCCTCTTAGGTAATCACGTAAGGTTTCATCATCTTGCATTGGGACCTGGCTTTGCTGGTCTAAAGCCTGATCTTGTTCTTGTGCTATCTTTCTGGCAATTTCAGCATCATAGGCAATCTAGGCTTCCCTAGAAGAAAATTTGTGTTTTGGAGACTCAATGAGAATACCCTTGCCCTTATCCTTTGTTGCAGAAGATGTAGCTTGGACTGTACTGATGGGAGCCTGAATTCCTTCTCTTATAACAACTCCAGTTGTTCTTGTAGGAGCAGCTTGAGTTTCTAGACTAACAGCTTGAGCAGCTGTTGGGACTGCTAGCCTAGAATCTTGGACTGTTGGAGCTGCTTGGACCGATGGAGCTGCTTGGACTGATGGAGGGATCTCCTCATTCTCCCCCTTTTTGGAATCATTGGTTTGCTAAGGACCTACTACCTTTGTCAAGTGGGTTCGAATCAGTTGCTCTAATTTAATGATCTTATTTCCACAAAGGGTGAACCCCTTATGAAGATAATCCATTCTCTGATTTTGAGCAGCTTCTATCTGTCTGAGTGCAATGATTTATGCCCCCTGTGCAGCAATAATGGACTGATGGTATTCCAACATTGCTACAACAGGTTGCAGCTTAGGATCCGTTAAAAGCATAAGTGGCGGACTAGCCTCAAGATCAGCAAACGAATGTGGTGCTTATGATCTATCACTGGCAGGAATTCCAGAAGTAGAAACCTCTGGGCCCCTCTGTTCTTGGTACTGGGGACTTCCAGATGGTGCTTGCACACCTTTTGTTGCCATGGGTGTGGTCTTATTGATGTTGTCACTATCCTGTGCCTCTTGTGCAGAAGCAACAGTAGTGTCAGCCAAAGAGCCCATATGGACAACCTCTGTAGAGATGTCCACCTCCAAATTGAGGTTGGGAGAGACCTCAGTGGGTACCCTTTGGATATTCTGTGCAGAAGTGTCCTCCTGCACAGGGATATTTGGCTCTTGTAAGAGGGCTGAGGAGGAAGGAGCTCCTGGACCTCTTTTCCTTTTATATAATATGATTGGGGATGTGGGTTTAACAATAGGAACAAAAGGCATTTGAGTATCATGAGGAGTGGGTTGGGGTCCTGGGGGTGAAGCAGTAATGTTAGGCTGAGCCTGCTCAGGACCCTCTCCTCTGTTTCTTGGAATGATGCCCAACATTGCAGAAGGCAATGGGACATCAACAGACAAGACATTGGCACTTGTTTTTAGAAGACGTTTTATTGAAGGTAAAGAGTGCCTATGGGGAACATGAATCCTTTTATGTATATTGAAATTACTGCAAGTTCTTGAAATAATTTCAGCCAAAAATCTAGGATACATCAAAAATTTCCCATGTTTTAGGGCAGGATGCCTTAGCATACCCTGAAAAATCATATTAGAAAAATTGAACTGTCGGCCCGTTGATAAACACACTAAGGCAGTGGCTATATTTGATGAAAATTCTGACCAACCAGTTCTTTTTGGGCTTATACATTGCTGAATAATATGTACAAGACACTTCCACTTAGGGGCAAAATTTGATTTAAAGAAAGTACAAGATTCAGCAGGTCCCCTATATCCAATAGCATGAAGACCATTATGTAAGGCAGTAAGGGATAGGTCTGTTATACCTGAGGCATCTTGAAGATGCAGATGTTGACGTATGATCTCCTCAGTGATAGAAACAGTGTTGCCATCAATTTTGGATGTCAAAGATGTGACTCCATTAACGGTTTTGAGGGAGGCATGTTTCTAGAACTGTTCTATATGAGAGATGTAGATAGTGGGATTGATATTTAGGGCATGATGGATATGGGAACTTCGAAGGAAGTCCATCATGTCATGGAATGGTTCAAGATCAGCGTGTTTGAGAGAGTAGGGTAGGCAGTTGTGTTCTTTGACAAACTCCATTGATGATCGCTGAATTAGGGTTTCAGTGATGTGCGTGGGAATTGCTCAAAGAATCGAAGAAAGGTTGTGGAAGATATTTTGCAACTGGTAGTTACAATAGAACGAGACTGGAACTTTAAAGGTTTTGAAAATATCTAAACTCGCGCACACACTTATGGAAATTACCAGATTACCCTGCACACTTTGACAGATCAAGTGAAACAACTAACAGTCCGAGAAAATGAACTAGCAGCTTGAGAAAATACTCAAGCTGTTAGTTGAAAATTAAGTAACTGTTAATGAAACATTGACTCCCCCTTAATCAAGCATATGTATAATTTTCATGGAATGAGAGAGAATAAAGAAAAACAAATTAATCCATATTAACCATGCCAATATTTGATACTAGGAAGGTGAATCTTCCTACATCAAATGGTTTTATAAATAGATCAGCTAACTGATCATCAGTATGAATTTTGGTAACTTGGATTAATTTCTTCTCATTACAGTCCCTTATAAAATGAAATCTAATGTCTATATGCTTGGTTTTGGGAAATTTCACTGGATTTTGTACAATGCTAATTGCACTTGAGTTGTCAATGTAAATGGGAGTGGATAGGAAATTCATACCATAATCTCTCAGTTGATTCTGAATCCACATCACTTGGGAGCAGCAACTTGCAGCTGCTACATATTCTGCTTCAGTAGATGAAGTGGAGACAGTTGTTTGCTTTTTGCACTGCCAAGAGACCAATCTTGTTCCCAAATTTTGACATCCACCAGTTGTGGATTTTCTGTCAATGTTGTATCCTCCATAGTCACTGTCAGAATAGGCTGTTAATTCACGAGAAGAGTCTTTAGGATACCAGAGGCCCAAATGTGGTTGGCCTTTGAGATATCTAAAGATTCTCTTAACAGCAACCAGATGGGAGTCCTTTGGAGAACATTGAAACCTGGCACAAACACAAACAGCAAACATAATATCAGGTCTAGAAGATGTTAGATACATAAGAGATCCTATAAGGGATCTGTATAGATGAATGTCCACGTCTATTCCATCTTTGTCTGTATGAAGCTGCTTGTGAGGATCCATTGGAGTACTTGCAACTTTGGTATCTTTGTACCCAAACTTTTCCAGTATGTCTTTAACATACTTTGATTGACTTATGAAGAGTCCCGTGGGCTTCTGCTTGACCTGCAATCCTAGAAAGAAGGTGAGTTCTCCCATTGAACTCATTTGAAACTTTTTGTGCATCAAAGCCTCAAATTCTTTGCACAGACTGTCATTTGTTGACCCAAAGATAATATCATCAACGTATATCCGTACAAGCAGAATCTCAGATTTGATGGACTTTGTGAATAATGTTTTGTCCAGAGTACCTCTCTTGAATCCATTCTGTAGAAGGTATGATGACAAAGTGTCATACCATGCTCTAGGGCTTGGTGGAGTCCATAGAGAGCCTTGTCTAGTTTGTAGACTCTGTCTGGATACTTGTAGTCCTCAAATCCAGGAGGTTGACACACATAAACCACTTCTTCAATTGTGCCATACAGAAAAGCAGACTTCACATCCATTTGATACACTTTGAACCCTTTGAAGCTTGCATAAGCTAGGAACAGTCTGATGGCTTCAATTCTTGCCACTGGAGCAAAGACATCATCATTGTCTATTCCTTCCTCTTGAGTGTATCCTTGTGCTACTAGTCTTGCTTTGTTCTTGATCACTATCCCTCTCTCATCCTTCTTGTTTCTGAACACCCATCTTGTACCAATGGCTCTCTTACCTTTAGGAAGATCAACAAGTGTCCATACATTCTGAATCTTGAATTGTAGAAGCTATTCCAGCATTGCCTCAATCCAAGATGAAACTTTCAAAGCTTCTGATGCCTTTTTAGGTTCTAGCTGTGACATGAAACAGGCATGTTCAAATGCAGCTAGACTAAATTCAGGAACTGCTGGTTCAACAGCAGCAGTCTCCTTGTGAACCATTGTCCTTGTTTGCACAGGTGTACGTGGATCACCCATTATTTGACTGAGAGGATGATACTTGTGAACCCTGAGTGTAGGCGCTCTATCTGTCTGGAAAGAGGATCCAAGATTTGTATCATCTCCATCAGGACCAGTTGATGGTTCAGCTTCTGGAACAGCTTGACTTGAATCTGGGACTGTTTCCCTTTGTGGTGGAACTGTTCTCTCAGGACTTGGGAGTTGCACTTCATTGTCTGGATTTGAATCATGTTGAGAATTTAGAACCCCTGCAGGGTCACAAGATAGAAGTGGTATAACTGTATACTCAACCCATTTATTTGAATCTGCAGCAGTTTGAAACTTTGTGCCAACAGCTTGATCATTTGTGCTACCAGCATGAGAATTTGCATTGACAGCTTCAATCCTGTGTTCATAAGATTCTGCAATATGCTCAACAAAGCTCAGAGAATTTGTTAGTGAATCTAAATCAAACAACCAATCAGGACCAGTGCCTTTGACATTTTCGGTATTTTCATTAAATTCAACATTGGCACTTTCTTCAATGGTTTTAGACACACTGTTATTATAGGCTTTGCTTTGATTTGAGTATCCTACAAAGAAACCTTCTTCAACCTTACTTTCAAACTTTCCTAAGTGAGTCTTAGTGTGAAGAATGGTACATGGACAGCCAAAAGACTTGAAAAAGGCTATTAAGGGTAGTCTATTATGGAATAACTCATAAGGAGTTTTCCCTTGTGATTGAACAACCTGAACCCTATTTAGAACATAACAGGCTGTATTAACTGCTTCTGCCCAAAAGGTCATTAATGTTCTGTTCTTTCTTTCAGCTACACCAGTTTGCTGTGGTGTTCTTGGTGCACTATATTGCCTAGCAATACCTTTGGACTCACAAAAACTGTTTAGGATATGGTTTTTAAACTCAGTTCCATTGTCTGATCTTATCACCTTAACTTTTGAGTTGGATTGGTTTTCTATCTTAAGAATAAATGACTTAACCAGCTCAGCAGTTTCATCTTTAGACCTAAGAAAATAAACCCAAGTAAATCTAGTGAAATCATCAACAATGACTAAACAGTAAGCCCTTTTATTCAAACTCAAAACAGATGTTGGACCAAATAGATCCATATGAATCAGATGAAGAGTAGTTGAGATTGAATTTAATTCTTTGGCCTTATGAGAAGTTTTGTGTTGCTTGCCTTTAAGACATGCTACACAATGGTCATCACATATGAACTCCTTTTGTGGTAAACCTCTTACCAAGTTTTTTTTTACTAAAACATTCATGGATTTGAAGTTCATGTGACACATCATTCTGTGCCAAAGAGTAGACTCATTGGATGATGCTTTGGATATCAAACAACTTAAAGTACTTGATTTAGATAAAAGTTCTGTGTCCAAACAGTATACATTGTCCTTTCTTGGTGTTCTTAGTAAAACAAGATTTTCAGGAATTGTAAAATCTTTTGAAAGGACAATGCACTCAGAATCTGTAAACAGAACAATATTTTGTTTGTCACAGATTTGAGACACACTCAATAAGTTATGCTTAAGCTGTTCAACATACAAAACATCATTGAAAATCATGTTGCCTGCAATAACAGTACCTGTACCTGTAACCTTACCTCCTTTAGAGTTTCCTCCAAATGCAACAAACCCTCCTTCAAAGCCTTTGAAATTTGACAAGCACTCAGAATTGCCTGTCATGTGCCTAGAGCATCCACTATCCAAATGCCATCTTGTTTTATGAAGTGACCTGTGGTTGCCCTGCACAAATAAAAGCTTAGTTAGTAGTAGAGTAAACCCAAACCAAGTTGGTTTTGGGTTGTCCTTGTGCATTAACATAACTAAACACTGTCTTTGATTTCTTATACTTAGTGAGATCCACTGATGGATTTTGTGCAGAGTACTTAGTTATCAAATTAGGTATCCAGGTGTTTTGTCCATCCTTTTCAATAACAGTCTCAGATGATCCATTACCAGTCCCAATTTTGAGCCTAGCTGTCTGAACTGAGTCTGTAGTGCTAACAGCTTGAGAATTTGCACTAGCAGTCTCAACTTTAGACTTGGCAGTTTCAACATTTGTATCAACAGGTTCACCTGAGTTTTTACCTTTAACACACCATATTTGTTTAAAATTTAATTTTGGTTTATCTAAAACTTGTTTTTGGTGTGTGGACTGTTTCTTATTTACTTTTGAGAACCTGTGATCAACTGTTTTCTTTGGAACTGATGTAGTAGGAGGTTTGGCCTTTGAATTTTTTGAATTTTGAGAGTTTGACTTTTTATGAATCACAGTCTGTTTTGCAACAGATGGTTTATAAAAGCAATCCCTGGCCAAGTGATTTTTCCTGCCACAATGGAAGCATTTTTTGACTGTTTGAATTAGAGAACCAGTTTTATTGGATAATATCTGGTTTTTGTTCCTTTGATTTCCCCTTACCTGCTGTTGTTTGGGAAACTTTTGGACACCATGCTTTTGGCATGTGCAGATCGGAACATTTTTACCCTTTTTATTCTTTGATGAAGATGCAGTGTTACAGTTAGAAGGTACAGAAACCTGTAGAGCAGCATTGCATACACTCATCTTCTCCTTTCCTTTCTTATTGGGGATTTGGATTTCCACAGATACACTCATTGTTTTGTGTTCTTTCTCAACTGCTGCGCACTCACAGTCTCTATTTTGAATAAGATCTTCTTTAGATTCAGGACTGTTTTCAAGGATAGGATCTACAGTGGTCATACACTCATCTAATGGTTCATTAACAATCCTATCAGCAACTTCACTCATTGGATGAATGTATTTGTTGTTGGATGGAGGTGAAGTGGCTCTGTATCCTATACCTTCTTTGGGATTGAGCTGAGGTTTTTACCCTATCTTTAAATTGGACTTCCATTAGGTGTTCCAGCTTTTGATTTGCCAATTTGAAGTTTCCTAGATCTATATTGACAGATTCTAATTTCTTATTAGCCTCTAACACCTTTTGTTCAGTCTCTTCTAATTTTTTATTTAGGGATTCTATTCTTATTCAGCTCCTTTTTCTCCCACTCATGATATGTTCTATCATGTCCCATTTGAATCTCATTATCTTTATAGTCATTGATCTGTTTTTCAAGATCTTCTATGGCCTGCATGTATTCATATCTCCTTTCTTCCATCTTAGCTAGAGTTTTACACATGCTCTCATTATGATCTCTGTACTTTTTAACCATAGTTTTGCATGTTTGAGAGCAGAGTTTAGAATTTACCTCAGATGGTAGTTCAGTGGAGGTGATATTTGATGTTTCTGCCATTAGAGCTTGATTTTGAAACTCTTCCTCTGTCTGATCACTCCAGTCAAACACATTGTCTTCTTGAGAGACAAGTGCTTGTGATGATGAAGCCTGATTAGTCTGCTGAGGTCTTGATGGCTGTTGACCTTGAGATCTGCATTCTCTGGAAAAGTGGCCAAGCTTGTGACATTTAAAACACTCAACTTTTGAGTTATCAAAAGCTGGCTTGCCTTCTGCTCTGGCTTGAAAGTTGGATCTGCCAGTTCGTTACAGAAATCTTTTGGCCCTCATGGTCAGCATTGCATGTTGCCATTTCAGATCCATCTCTTGTAGGTCATCTGGATGAATCTGTTCTAGATCTTCAGCATTTAGAGCAAATAGACCATCATTGGCAACAAAAGCTTCATAGGGAGCTTCAGTAGAGTTACCATCACCACCTGAAAAGGAATCACTGCAATTAGATTTTTCAGATGACAGAAGAGCAGTGTTGTGATTATAAGAAAAAGATTTCTTTTTAGTGTCAATCTCAGTCTCAAACACTCTCAGACTGTTGTACAGATCATCCAGCTCTATTTCATCAAGAGTGTCTTTTGTTCTTCATTGAGCAGCATAAACTGTCCACTCTTCAGCAAGAGATCTAAGGAATTTTCTGTTGAGTTCATTTTGATCCAGGCTGACTTTTGAACTCTCCAATTCACTTACCAGTTTGTTGAACCTGTCAAAGATTTGAGTAAGGTTTTCATTCTTGCCACCAGAAAAGTTCTCATACTGCTGTTTCAAAAGATCCTTTTGATTTCTCTTGGTACTGGCATTCCCAGCAAATCTTTTCTCTAAAGCAATCCAAAGAGAATGAGCAGTATAAAACTTTTTAAACTGATGTTGATAAGCATTAGGAATGGCTATTTGTAGAAGTGTAAGAGCTTTCACTTCATTCATTCTAGCCTTTCTTTCAAGTTCAGTTTTTGGAGGAGTTTTGATGGGTTTGCCATTAGCATCAAGTTCAGGACCAACTGCAGGAGGAAATACAAAAGCTTCCCATATGGCATAATCAATGAATTGAATATGCTGTTGAATCCTGAGTTTCCACATCTCAAACTCAATGGGCTTGAGCATAGGCACTTTGAGTCCTTGCCCAGATCCACTATTGCTATTTTCAAATTCCATTGCAGAAAATCTAAAATTTTAAAAGAAAGCTTCTGACTTTGAAAACAAAGAACAACCTAGCTCTGATACCACTTGTCAGAATCGAAATATTACTACCTAAGATTAACTGGTTTGAATTGATCAGAGTATAAACCAATAATCTGGTATTGAATCAAAGTCCAATTAAGAAGTTTGCGGAATAACACTTATTGTTTAAAGAAAAACTTTCAGAATCAAACACAAATAAATATAATTGAATAGACAAAGTTGCTTGTATTGTTGAACTCAATGATTACAATCACCTCTAATCTGTTTGATTAGACGAAGAACACAAATTGTTCTTAGGGTTTTACAACCTTAGAGGCTTATGAAAAACTTTAAACAAAAAGCAATTACAAACTTGAATGTGCAAAAAACTTTATACAATAGAAAAACCTATTCTATGTATTTATAATGCTTTCTGATTTGTTTCCTTGATGGACTCTGACTTCTCTGATAGTAGATATGCTGGAATCTTCGTGTAAATATCTCTTCCTGAATATCAACACTTTCTGTTTATGAAACTGTTGAGCAGCTTGAGTGAATTTATTCTGGCAGCTTGAACTTTTATACTAGCAGCTCGAACTTCTTCAACTAACAGCATGAACTTTGTACTTACACAGAATATCTACTAACAGTTTGAGAAATCTAACTAAGAGCTTGAACTACTTAGAATATTTCCCAACATGCTGGAAATACCTGTTGCAGAAGTTGAGGCCCCACCGGTTCAAGGGCTGAAACAATATTTAATGAAGTTAAAAGCAGAGGACTTCCTTCAGCCTCATCTAGAAGATAAATTCAATGTTGTTTTCATGAAAAAGCCTGGTATGTATAGTAGACGCCTTCTAATGGAGTTAAGTGATGCAGCGAAAGCATAACAAGCTGAATACAATCAAATGATGCTAAGGGAAACCAGTATAAACGGGTCCGTCTGTTCACTCCTTTTGACATCAAACGAGAAGACGGGTCGTCACAACTGGTACATGAGAGTGACCTAGACTTCATGAACCCCGATGATATTGAAAACATGCCCAATAAGCTGAAAAATAAAGTAAAGGGGCGATTAAGTCATGTCACTACTCTTGCAGCTCTGACCAGATGCATGAGACGGCTTTCTATCATCATGTGCTTAATTGATTTTCAAATGGCTATTAAGAGCTATCTAGTGAAGGTGGGACTCAAGTCTCCTGATCAAACATTTTTTGGTATCGATCATCAACCCATGTATCGAGTCTTCATGGGAGATGATCAGGGAGCAATATTTTTGTCAGGATCTAAAAAAACTAATTAACCAAGACTAACTGATTTGAATTTATCAGAGTATAAATCAATAATCTTGCTTTGAATCAAAGTTTAATTAAGAAGTTTGCGGAATAACACTTAATTATTTTAGCAAAAGCTTTCAGAACTAATAGCAGATAAACACAAGAAATAATCAAAACTGCTTGTATTGCTGATTTAACTGATTACAATCACCTCTAATCTGTTTGATTAGACGAAGAACACAAACTGTTCTTAGGGTTTTACAACCTTAGAGGCTTATGAAAACTTAAAAAAAAGCAATTACAAACTTGAATATGCAGAAACTCCTATACAATAGAAAGACCTATTCTATGTATTTATATTGCTTCTTGATTTGTTTCCTTGAAAGACTATGACTTCTCTGATAGTAGATATGCTGGAATCTTTGTGTAGATATCTTTTCCTGAAAATCAGCACATTCTGTTTATGAAACTGTTGACCAGCTTGAATCACTTGACAGCTTGAACAGAGCAGCTCGAGTTGATTTACTCTGGCAGCTTGAACTTTTACACTGGCAGCTTGAGTTTCTTCAACTAGCAGCATGAACTTTGGATTTACATATAAACTCTACTAACAGTTTGAGAAGTCTAACTAACAGCTTGAACCTACTTAAACTATTTCCCAACAATCTCCCCCTAACTTAAATTCTTTACACAATACTTTAAGTTCTATACAAAAATGGAAATGAATAAGTAAACTGTTATTTACAAACCAAGGCTTTCAAAAACTTATAACTGTGCAAGTTTCTGATCTACAGCCTTCAAAAAATCTTTCTTCATCTCATCTCTATCACAAGATATCCTGACAGATTTTATCTGGAGTAGCATTTCCTTTGGTAGATCATAAAATTCAAGATTAAAGAACATACCAGATCCATCTGAAAATTTTATTCTGTAAGTCCTTGATTTGACAAACAGATCAACTTGCTTGATCTTCTTTCTCTTCTTGTTGGCATCTTCTATCTCTTCCCTTATAGACTCAGGGTCAGCAATTGATTTCAGATCTTTTATGACTTGTTTTACTTGTGGTAGAGCAGATCTTACTTGTGTTACAGTCCCAATATTATGCATCCTGGTAAGCTCATCTCTGGTCAACTTCTGAACCATATGCCAAAATGTATCATACTCTTCTTCTGGTCCAGATTCTCTTCTCACCACACACTTAAATCTTAAGTCAATATTATCCAGTGGCTTAGCATACCAGTAGTTGATCAGAGGCTTTGTAAAATCATGTTGATCCAGCAGTTTCTCTATCTCCAGAGCCTTTTGTAGTTGTTGCTCAAACAACACCTTTTTCACTTGATCCAGCTTTGCTTGTGGTAATGACTCAGATGCAGGAATGGAAGCAGCAGCTTGATCAGAAGAAGCAGGGGCACTGGCAGCAGTTTGAGCATGGCTTGTATCGATTTGAACTGCTTCTTGAGGTGTTTGGACTTCTTGGGAGACTTTTGCTTTCTTTCTTTTATTTATTTCTTTATCATGGATATCCTGCAGCCTTTCTGTGGTCATGGACTGAGCCATTTTCTTTGGAATGCCAGCTGCAAAGGCAAAATTGATCAGAAATCTTCTGTGCTCAGCCTTGGAGTGCCCTGTGGGCAGCTTCCTCTTCTTCTCTCCTTGTTTGACCACAAACCCCTTTAGGTAATCACCTAAGGTTGCATCATCGTCCATTGGGGGCTGGGTTTGCTGGTCTAACTCTTTATCCTGTTCTTCTGCTAACCTTTTGGCAACTTCAGCATCATAGGCAATCTGGGCTTCTTTAGAAGAAAATTTATGCTTTGGAGACTCAATGAGAATGCCCTTGCCCTTGTCTTTTGCAGCAGAAGATGTAGCTTGGACTGTACTAGTTGGAGGTTGAACACCTTCCCTTATAACAACTCCAGTTGCTTTTGAGGAGGCAGCAGCTTGAGTTTCTAGGCTAACAGCTTGAGAAGCTGTTGGGACTGTTAGCCTAGAAGGTGGAACTGTTGATGCTGCTTGGACTGATTCTGGAAACTCCTGATTCTCCCCCTTTTTGGAAGCATTGGTTTGGTCAGGAGGACCTACAACCCTTGCTACTTGGGTTTGAATCAAACGCTCTAATTTCATGATCTTATTTCCACAGAGGGTAAACCCTTTATGGAGATAATCCATTCTTTGATTTTGAGCCGCTTCTGCCTGCTTTAGTACAAATATCTGAGCTCCCTGTGCAGAAATGATGGACATTTGGTATTCCAACATAGCTACAACAGGTTTCATCTTGGGATCCATCAAAAGCATGATTTGCAGACTAGCCTCAATATCAGAAAACACCTGTGGTGCTTGTGATCTATCACTGACATTAATACCAGAAGTAGAAACCTCTGGGCCCCTCTGTTCTTGGTTCTGGGGACTTCCAGCTTGTGTTTGCACACTTGCTGTTGCCATGGGCGTGGTCTTAGTGATGTTGGCACTGTCCTGTGCCTCTTGTGCAGAGACAGCAGTAGTGCCAGCCACAGAACCCATATGAACAATCTCTGGAGAGATGTTCACCTCCTGAGTGAGGATGGGAGTGTCCTCAATGTGTTCCCTTTGGATATGCTGTGCAGAAGTGTCCTCCTGCACAGGGCTATATGGCTCTTGTCTGAGGGCTGAGGAGGAAGGAGCTCCTGGTCCTCTTTTCCTTTTATATAGAAATTTTAGTGGGGCTGATGGCTGTACAAAAGGATCAGAAGGAATTTGTGTATCATGAGGAGTGGGTTGGGGTCCTGGGGGAGAAGCAGTAATGATAGGCTGAGCCTGCTCAGGACCCTCTCCTCTGTTTCTTGGAATAATGTTCATCATTGCAGAAGGCAATGGAACATTTACGCTCAAAAAATTGGCACTTTGTTTCAAAAGTCTTTTGATAGAAGATAGTGAGTGCCTGTGGGAAACGTGTATCCTCTTATGTAAATGAGAAGTGGTTCAAGTGTGTGCAATGATTTCTGCCAAAAATCTAGGATACATTAAAAATTTCCCACTCTTTAGGGAATGATGCCTTAACATCCCCTGAAAAATCATATTTGAGAAATTGAACCGTTGGCCCGTTGAAAAACACACTAAGGCAGTGGCAATGTTGGAAGAAAATTCTGACCAACCGGTTCTTTTGGGGCTTATACACTGCTGAATGATATGTACAAGATATTTCCACTTAGGTGAAAAATGTGCTTTCAAGAAAGTAAATGAATCAGCAGGACCCCTATATCCAATATTGTAAAGACCAGTATGTAAAGCATCAAGGGTTAGGTCTGTGATACCTGTGGCATCTTGAAGATGCAAATGTCGTCGAATGGATTCCTCAGTAATGGTGATGGGAGTGCCATCAATCTTGGATAGTATAGAAGGAATTCCATTGATGGTTTGGACAGAGGCACGGTTCCAGAACTGCTCAATATGAGTGATGTATATGGTGGGATTGATATTGAGTGCATGATAGATATGGGAGTGTCGAAGAAAGTCCATCATGTCATGGAACGGTTGAAGTTCTGAGTGCTTTAGAGAGTAGGGAAGGCAGTTGTGTTCTTTAACAAACTCCATTGAAGATCAAACGAAGGTTTTTGGGTTTGTAAAGAAGAGTGTGTGAATCGTTCAGAGAGAAAAGAAAGGCCGTGGAACGAAATTTTGTAACTGGTAGTTACAACTGAATGAAACGGGGACCTTTAAAGGTTTTGAAAAAGGTTGGGTCCCGCGCACACACATTTGAAATTACTGAAATACCCTGCACGCTTTGACAGATCAAGTGAATAACTAACAGTCCGAGAAAATGAACTAGCAGCTTGAGAAAATACTCAAGCTGTTAGTTGAAACTTATGCATCTTTTAATGAAACAGTGACTCCCCCTTTACAAAGCATAGAAATTAGATAATAATGAAAACAAATTAATCCATGTTTACCATACCAATATTTGATACCAGGAAAGTGAACCTTCCTACATCAAAAGGTTTTGTAAATAGATCAGCTAACTGATCATCAGTATGTATTTTGGTAACTTGGATTAACTTCTTTTCATTACAATCCCTTATAAAGGGAAATCTGATTTCTATATGCTTGGTTTTTGGGAATTTCACTGGGTTTTGCACAATTCTGATTGCACTTGAATTGTCAATATAAATGGGAGTGGATAAAAAGTTCATACCATAGTCTCTCAGTTGATTTTGAATCCACATTACCTGTGAGCAGCAACTTGCAGCTGCTACATATTCTGCTTTAGTGGATGATGTGGAAACAGTTGTCTGCTTTTTGCATTGCCAAGAGACCAGTCTTGCTCCTAAGTATTGACATCCACCAGTTGTGGATTTTCTGTCAATGTTGCATCCACCATAGTCACTGTCAGAATAAGCAGTTAGTTCAAGGGGAGAGTCCTTAGGATACCATAAGCCTAAATGTGGTTGGCCTTTGAGATATCTAAAGATTCTCTTAACAGCCACCAAGTGAGAATCCTTTGGAGAGCATTGAAACCTAGCACACACACAGACAGCAAACATTATATCAGGTCTAGAAGATGTTAGATACATAAGTGATCCTATAAGAGATCTGTATAGATGTATGTCCACATCTATGCCATCTTTGTCTGTATGGAGCTGCTTGTGAGAATCCATTGGAGTGCTTGCAATCTTTGTGTCTTGATACCCAAACTTTTCTAGTATGTCTTTCACATACTTTGATTGACTTATGAAAAGTCCAGTGGGCTTCTGCTTGACTTGCAATCCCAGAAAGAACGTGAGTTCTCCCATTGAACTCATTTGAAACTTTTTGTGCATTAAAGCTTCAAACTCTTTGCACAGACAGTCATTGGTTGAGCCAAAGATGATGTCATCAACATAGATTTGGACAAGTATAATCTCAGCTTTGATAGACTTAGTGAAAAGTGTTTTGTCCAGAGTGCTTCTCTTGAATCCATTCTTTAGAAGGTATGATGACAGAGTGTCATACCATGCTCTGGGGGCTTGATGGAGACCATAGAGAGCCTTGTCTAACTTGTAGACTTTGTCTGGATACTTGTAGTCCTCAAAACCAGGAGGTTGACACACATATACCTCCTCTTCAATTGTCCCATATAGAAAAGCAGACTTCACATCCATTTGATACACTTTAAAACCTTTGAAGCTTGCATAGGCCAAAAATAGTCTGATGGCTTCAATTCTTGCTACTGGAGAAAATTCATCATCATAATCTATGCCTTCTTCTTGAGTGTACCCTTGAGCTACTAGCCTTGCTTTATTCTTGATGACTATCCCTCTCTCATCTTTCTGTTTCTGAACACCCATCTTGTACCAATTGCTCTCTTTCCTTTAGGAAGATCAACTAGTGTCCATACATTCTGAATCTTGAACTGTAGAAGCTCTTCTTGCATTGCTTCAATCCAGGATGAATCTTTCATTGCTTCTGATGCCTTTTTAGGTTCCAGTTGAGACATGAAACAGGCATGTTCAAAAGCAGCTAGACTGAATTCAGGAACTGCTTGTTCAACAGCAGCAGTCTCATTGTGAACCATCTTCCTTGTTTGTACAGGAGTACTTGGATCACCCAGTATTTGATTGAGAGGATGATACTTGTGAACTCTGAGGGTAGGCTCTCTTTCTGTCTGAAAAGAGGATCCAAGATTTGTATCATCTCCATCAGGACCAGTGAATGGTTCAGCTTCAGGAACAGCTTGACTTGAATCTGGGACTGGTTCCCTTTGCGGTGGAGTTGTGCTCTTAGGACTTGGGAGTGGCACTTCAGTGTCTGGATTTGTATCATGTTGAGCATTCAAGACCCCTGGAGGATAACAAGACAGAAGTGGTATAGTGGTGTAATCATCCCAATTTGTTGAATTTGCAGCAGCTTGAAACTTTGTGCCAACAGCTTGAGAATTTGTATAGGCAGCATGAGAATTTGTGTTGGCAGCTTCAATCCTGTATGCATCAGCTTCTGCAGTATACTCAACAAAGCTCAGAGAATTTGTTAGTGAATCTAAATCAAACAACCAATCAGGACCAGTGCCTTTGAAATTTGCAGTAGTTTCAATAAATTCAACATTGGCACTTTCTTCAATGGTCTTAGACACACTGTTATATACTCTATAGGCTTTGCTTTGACTTGAGTATCCTACAAAAAATCCTTCTTCAGCCTTACTTTCAAACTTCCCTGAGTGAGTCTTAGTATGAAGAATAGTACATGGACATCCAAAAGGCTTGAAGAAAGCTATTAGGGGACTTCTGTTGTGGAATAACTCATAGGGAGTTTTTCCTTGAGATTGAACAACTTGAACCCTGTTCAGAACATAACAGGCTGTATTGACAGCTTCTGCCCAGAAAGTCATTGGCAGGTTTGAATCAGCTAACATTGTTCTAGCAGCCTCAATTAATGTTCTGTTCTTTCTTTCAGCTACACCATTTTGCTGTGGTGTTCTTGGTGCACTATATTGTCTAGCAATACCTTTGGACTCACAGAAACTGTTTAGAATGTGATTTTTAAATTCAGTTCCATTGTCTGATCTTATCACCTTAACTTTTGAGTTGGATTGGTTTTCTATCTTAAGGATAAAAGACTTAACTAGCTCAGCAGTTTCATCTTTGGACCTAAGAAAGTAAACCCAAGTAAATCTGGTGAAATCATCAACAATAACTAAACAGTAAGCCCTTTTATTCATACTCAAAACAGATGTTGGACCAAATAGATCCATATGAATCAGCTGAAGAGCAGATGAGATTGAATTTACTTCTTTGGCCGTATGAGAAGTTTTGTGTTGCTTGCCTTTAAGACATGCTACACAATGACCATCACATATGAACTCCTTTTGTGGTAAACCTCTTACCAGATTCTTTTTGACCAAAACATTCATGGACTTGAAGTTCATGTGACACATCCTTCTGTGCCAAAGAGCAGACTCATTTGATGATGCTTTGGATATCAAACAGCTTAGAGTATTTGATTTGGATAAAAAATCTGTGTCAAAACAGTAGACATCGTCCTTTCTTGGTGTTCTTAGTAAAACAAAATTTTCAGGGATTTTGAAATCTTTTGAAAGGACAATGCACTCAGAATCTGTAAACAAAACAATGTTTTGTTTATCACAAATTTGAGAGACACTTAATAAATTATACTTAAGCTGTTCAACATACAAAACATCATGGAAAATCATGTTGCCTGCATTAACAGTACCTTTACCTGTAACTTTACCTCCTTTTGAGTTGCCTCCAAATGCAACAAATCCTCCATCAAAGCCTTTGAAATTTGACAGGCACTCAGAATTGCCTGTCATGTGCCTAGAGCATCCACTGTCCAAATGCCATCTTGTTTTATGAGGAGACCTGTGGTTGCCCTGCACAAATAAAAGCTTAATCAGTAGTGGAGTAAACCCAAACCAAATTGGTTTTGGGTTGGCCTTGTGCATTGACATAACTAAATACTGTTTTTGACTTCTTATATTTAGTGAGACTTACTGATGGAGTCTTTGGAGAGTATTTAGTGATTATATGAGGTATCCAGGTATTTTGATCATCTTTTCTTCTAACAGTCTCAGATGATTCACTAACAGTTCCAGATTGATGCTTAGCAGCTTGATCTGTGTTTTTAGTGCTAACAGCTTCAGTATTTGCACTAACAGCTTCAGAATTTGGCTTAGCAGTCTGATCTTTTGTATCAGCAGTTTGATCTGAAGATTTGTCCTTGACACACCATATTTGTTTAAAACTTAATTTAGGCTTTTCCAAAACTTGTTTTTGGTGTGTGGACTGTTTTTTATTAACTTTTAAAAGCCTGTGATCAACTGTTTTCTTTGGAACTGGTGTAGCAGAAGGTTTGACCTTTGAATGGTTTGCCTGAGCAAGATTTGAATTGTTTTGATTCACAGTCTGTTTTGCAACAGCTGGTTTATAAAAACAATCCTTGGCCAAGTGATTCTTCCTGCCATAGTGAAAACACCTTTTGACTATTTGAATTTGAGAACCAGATTTTTCTGACAAATTCTGGTTCTTGTTCCTCTGATTTCCCCTTACCTGCTGTTGTTTGGGAAACTTTTGAACACCATGCTTTTGGCAAGTGCAGACAGGAACATTTTTACCCCTTTTATTATTCTTTGAAGAAGATGCAGTGTTACAGTTAGAATGTACAGAAACTTGTGGAGCAGCATTGCATACACTCATCTTCTCTTTTCCTTTCTTATTGGGGGCTTGGATCTCTATGGGTGCACTCATTGTTTTGTGTGCCTTCTCAACTGCTGTGCACTCATACTCTTTATTTTGAATCTGATCTTCTTTAGATTCAGGGTTGGTATCAAGAATAGGATCTACAGTAGTCATAGACTCATCTAATGGTTCATTGACAAGTCTATCAGCAACTTCACTCATTGGATGAATGTATTTGGTGTTGTATGGGGGTGGAGTAGCCCTGTATCCTATGCCTTCTTTGGGATTAACCTGAGATTTTACCCTATCTTTAAATTGGACTTCCATTAGGTGTTCTAGCTTTTGATTAGCCAATTTAAAGTTACCTAGATCTATATTGACAGATTCCAGTTTCTTATTAGCCTCTAACACCTTTTGTTCAGTCTCTTCTACCTTTTTATTCAGAGATTCTATTTTCTTATTTAGCTCCTTTTTCTCCCACTCATGATATGTTCTATCATGTCCCATTTGAATCTCATTATCCTTATAGTCATTGATCTGTTTTTCAAGATCTTCTATGGCTTGCATATATTCATATCTCCTTTCTTCCATCTTAGCTAGAGTTTTGCACATGCTCTCATTATGGTCTCTGTACTTTTTAACCATATATTTGCATGATTGAGAGCAGACTTTAGACTTTACCTCAGATGGTAGTTCAGTGGATGAGACATTTGATGTTTCTGCCATTAGAGCTTGATTTTGAAACTCTTCATCTGTCTGATCACTCCAGTCAAACACATTGTCTTCTTGAGAGACAAGTGCTGTTGATGATGATGTCTGATTGGGTTGTGGAGTCCTTGATGACTGTTGACCTTGAGATCTACATTCTCTTGCAAAGTGACCAAGCTTATGACATTTATAGCACTCAACTTTTGACTTATCAAAAGCTGGTTTGCATTCTGTTCTGGCTTGAAAGTTGGTCCTTCCAGTTCTTTTAGGAAACCTTTTGGCACTCATGGTCAGCATTGCATGTTGCCACTTTAAATCCATCTCTTCAAGATCATCTGGATGAATTTGTTCTAAGTCTTCAGCATTTAGAGCAAATAGTCCATCATTGGCGACAAAAGCCTCATAGTGAGCTTCAGCAGAGTTGACATCACCACTTGAAAAGGAATCACTGCTATTAGATTTTTCAGAAGACAGAAGAGCAGTATTGTGATTATAAGAAAAGGATTTCTTTTTGGTATCAATCTCAGTCTCAAACACTCTCAGACTGTTGTACAGATCATCTATCTCATCAAGAGTGTCTTTTGTTCTCCATTGTGCAGCATAAACTGTCCATTCTTCTCCAAGAGATCTGAGAAACTTTCTGTTGACTTCATCTTGATCCAGACTGACTTTTGCACTTTCTAATTCACTTATCAGTTTATTGAACCTGTCAAAAATTTGAGTAAGGTTTTCATTCTTGCCACCAGAAAAGTTCTCATACTGCTATTTCAAAAGATCTTTTTGATTTCTCTTGGTACTGGCATTACCAGCAAATCTTTTCTCTAAAGCATTCCAAAGAGAATGAGCAGTATAAAACTTTTTGAACTGATGTTGATAAGAATTAGGAATGGCTATTTGTAAGAGTGTAAGAGCTTTCACTTCATTCATTCTAGCCTTTCTTTCAAGTTCAGTTTTTGGAGGAGTTTTGACTGGTTTTCCCTCATCATCAAGTTCCGGATCAACTATAGGAGGAAATTCAACAGTTTCCCATATGGCAAAATCAATGAATTGAATATGCTGTTTAATCCTGAGTTTCCACATCTCAAACTCAGTGGGCTTGATCATAGGCACTTTGAGTCCTTGCCCAGATCCACTGCTGCTATTTTTAAATTCCATTGCAAAAGATTAAAAATTTAAAAGAAAACTTTCGACTTTGAAAAACAAAGAACGACCTGTGGCTCTGATACCACTTGTCAGGATCTAAAATAAACTAATTAACCAAGACTAACTGATTTGAATTTATCAGAGTATAAATTAATAATCTTGCTTTGAATCAAAGTTTAATTAAGAAGTTTGCGGAATAACACTTAATTATTTTAGCAAAAGCTTTCAGAACTAATAGCAGATAAACACAAAAAATAATCAAAACTGCTTGTATTGCTGATTTAACTGATTACAATAACCTCAAATCTGTTTGATTAGACGAAGAACATAAACTGTTCTTAGGGTTTTACAACCTTAGAGGCTTATGAAAACTTAAACAAAAAGCAATTACAAACTTGAATATGCAGAATCTCCTATACAATAGAAAGACGTATTCTATGTATTTATATTGCTTCTTGATTTGTTTCCTTGAAAGACTATGACTTCTCTGATAGTAGATATGCTGGAATCTTCGTGTAGATATCTTTTCCTGAAAATCAGCACATTCTGTTTATGAAACTGTTGAGCAGCTTGAATCACTTGACAGCTTGAACAGAGCAGCTCGAGTTGATTTACTCTGGCAGCTTGAACTTTTACACTGGCAGCTCGAGTTTCTTCAACTAGCAGCATGAACTTTGGATTTACATATAAACTCTACTAACAGTTTGAGAAGTCTAACTAACAGCTTGAACCTACTTAAACTATTTCCCAACAATTTTTGGACAAGAATGGGCAGAAAAGGTTCTTGCGTTTTGAGGAGTTGCCCTGCAACTTTGATGGCACTCTCCGCTTAATAAGAGTAGAACTTAATGGGAGGCTCCAACAGGATGATGCTCAGAAGGTTTCAGAGCACAAAAAGAAGTCGAAGGAGATTCAGGATCTCCTCAACGCAATTGAGCTTATAAATGACAGGTTGCATGCTCGTCAGGTGATCTAAAGATTCGATGTTATTCTTGGCCTGCGAGAATCTGAAGAGCAAGTCAGCCATCCTCCATAGTGATTGAAAAGGGGGAGATTGTTACATACTAAATTTCAATCCTGTGGAATCTATTTTATAATAGTTAGTTGTACTTTATTTCCATGTAATTTATTTTCTGTCATTTGTAAGTTGTTTCATTTAATTAGAAGTTGAGGGGTATACTTTGTAAACCCTTCAAAGTTGGTTTTAATATTTAATGGAAACCTTCAAGGGTTTCCCACATCTTTGTCATTATTTTCTTTTGAAAGAAAAAAACGGTGGCTGCACCTTTTCATTTTCTCTCTGACAGTTCATGCAAGATTGACTGATTATTCTCTTTGTGTGTTCGATTATATTATTGTTTATTTGTGTGCATGCAAAATTATCATTTGGGGACGAATTAGCACAACTGTCTGGTGGACAATACTCATGTTTCTTCTACAAGTAACTTCAAACAAGATCTTGCAGAGGCTAAAGCTCTTAGCTCTTTGGAAAACTGGAATCCTACAATGATGTACAAGGTACAAAATTTTAAAGATTACAGTTCTGAGGAAAAAGATAAAATGGTTGATTACTTGTTTGTGGATTTTAAAGCTGCTATTGAGAAACATGATGCTTTAAAGTCTGAGATTTCAAAACTAAAAACTGATCTGGAACTAAAAGCTAATGAACTTGATAGTTTTCATAAGTTGAAAACTGAGCTTGATGAAATAAAACACATCAACACAATTTTGTTAAAACAAAAGAAAGAAACAAACTTAAAGCATTCAAAGCTTCAAAAGAATGTTGACTCTTGGTGCCATTCTGCTAAAAGAGTCAATCAGTGTATCAATGAGCATATCCTTGCTCAAATCCAAGCATATCTTGGAGGAGATCATGATACAGCTGCCTCAATTGTTGAAATCAAAAAGCTGGAAACAGATCTGTCTACTCTTAGTGTACTTCCAAATACATTTATTCAAAATGTAAATGGAAAGCTGATTTCAAGAAACAGGTTTGTCAGACCTCAAAACACTTTCAGTTCATGTGAGAAGGTTGTAAAGACTAGTGATGGAATGCGTTCTCCATCAAATCGCACTGTTAAGTGCCAAAAAGGTGTTAAACATGTAGTCCTGAATTCTAAACTTGTCAATAAAATAGGTACTGGAACCAACCCTAATGGTAAGAAACATGTGCCTCAATTCAATGCTGAATTTTTTGAAAAGAAATTTTCAAAAGGAAAGCAGCCTACATCCAACAAGGGTAAGTCTCATGTTGGAAGTAAAACTGCTATGGTTTTAAATAAGTTTTTAAATCATAGTGGAAAACTGGTTATAAATTAAAGAAAATATTTTCTTACAACCAAACAAGATTACCATGATACCAAAAGTCTGCAAAAGTCATCTGTACTCAGTAAAGGCGAAAGCAAAGCCATTGCTCAATCTGAGAAAATTGGAAATAAGATCTCCAAACCTTTGGAAGGTCATAAGACAGTTAAATTCCCTATCTTTGATCTCTGTCCTCCTAAAAAGAGGAAAGAAGATACATGAAAAGATGTTGTAAAGGAACTTCCTGGTAAAACCTATTGGTCTGCCTAAAACAAATGAAACATTTGCAAAACTTGTTAATAAGACCAACAAAGAAAATTCGTGATGTGTTTCTGAGAGTTCGTCTTTCAAAAAATCTAAAAAGAGAAAATGCTATAGATGTGGTAAGAAAACTCACATGGCCAAAGATTGTCCTGAAACAGAGGACACAAGGCCTACTGACACTGCTAGCTCCAATGTTACTAGATCTAGTAGTGTTTGAAGTAACAATGTCATTGAGGAAAGTATCTCAGCAGATACAATCCAGATTGGAAATATTAGTGTTGATCTAAGTGGTCCATCAACAAATGTTAATGAGGAAGGAGAACTCATCCCTGTGATGAGTTCCCCTAAGAACTAATAGTTTCTCTCGTTACTCTGCAGATTAAACAACCTGGTTCTTGGATAGTGGCTGCTTTGGCCACAAGGCAGTTTGCAAGGATCTGCTGAGTGATCTTAAGCCTTAAAAAGGCCCAAAGTCACCTTTGGTGACATTGTCCAAGGATCCACAGAAGGATATGGAACGTCTTCATGCAGGTGCTGCAATTTTCAAAAAAGTAGCCTACGTGTCTGGGCTAAAACACAACCTTGTAAGCATTAGTCAACTGTATGATGCTAGCTAGAAGGTTAACTTTGATGAGCACCTAGGGTACATACTGGATCCTCAGGGCAACGTTGTGCTGTGTGTACAAAGAAAGAAAAGGGTATACATTGTAGACATGAAATCTGCTGATCAATCAACTAAAACCTGTTTCATCTCAAGGAGCAATGCAGACCTCAACCGGTTATGGCACAAAAGGCTCTCACACTTGAACATCAAGAACATCAAAAAAAACTCTGTAAGAAAGAGTTAGTAACAGGTTTGCCTTCTATAACATTTGTTAAGGATAAAGTCTGCTCAGCTTGTGAGAAGGGTAAGTAAAGAAAAACATCTTTTAAGTCTAAACATAATTTCTCTATTGATTCACCTCTCTTCTTAATCCATATGGACTTGTTTGGACCTGTAAATGTCTCAAGTCAAGGAGGTAGAAGATACACCTTAGTAATGGTTGATTAGCTCTCCAGGTATACATGGATGATCTTCCTAAAGACCAAAGGAGAGGCTGCCATATAAATTATTTAATTATCAAAAATATGAAGGTTCTAAATTCTACCCAAGTCAAGCAGCTTAGAACTGGTCATTGTACTGAATTCAAAAACAGTACTCTTGAAGAATTTTGTGAAGAAATAGGCATTTCTCAAAACATTTCAGCTGTAAGAACTTCACAACAAAATGGAGTTGCTGAAAGGAGAAACAAAACTTTTATAGAAGTTACTAGAACCATGTTGTGTGCATCAGGTCCCCCTTCATCATTTTGGGATGAAGCTATCAACACTACTTGCTTCACTCAAAACAGATCCTTAGTGGTGAAAAAGTTCAATAAAACTCCCTATGAACTACTCAAAGGGAGAAAGCCAAACATAAGCTACTTCCATGTGTTTGGATGCCCTTGCTTCATTTTGAATCTAAGGGATTAGCTGGCTACGTTTGAACCCAAAGCTGATGAAACAGTGTTTGTGGGATACTTAGTTGTTTCATAAGCCTGCAGAGTATACAACCCTAACTCTCCCATAACACTCATCTCAAACTTTGACTTCATCACCTTCTCGAATGTAAGGTCTACGACTGCAAGATCTATCTAGACGCGGATCCGTGAACGAGTGCGGAATCCTCGTTGACGGTTAGACGGACAACTCTCAACCAACGGAACACGAAGACTATTAGACGCTGAACGAACGACACACGAACGATCCTACGAACTAATTCTCTCCGAAACGGCACTCACCTAGCTGATAAACTCGAGATCGCCTCTTGCTTAATTCCTCACGAATTCTGCAAAAGTCCTCTAATTATTCGAGTCTATCCCTGATTATAGACCCTGATTCGAGTCTGTTGTGGGCCAAGCTCGAATCTGGCCCAAGGCCCATTCGAGTCTATCCATATTGACAGTCTCGAATCTAGCCCATTCGAATCTAAGGTCTCATTCGAATCTATCTCAGATTCGAATGTATTCCCTTAAGTTATTCGAATCTACCCAAAAACACTTAAACTCTTAAGTGATGAAACTTATGTTTTACTTATGCTTGAGTTAATCTTTGACCTTTATGTTTGAACTTCTTGTAATATGTTACATCAAGTTCAAACACACAATCAATAATAGACAAACACATATAAACATATATATCAAAACACTTGTTAATACTCAGAATATTACTTAAGCCATAATGCAGATCGATTAGACTGCTAGCGTCACACAGGGTGTACCAACAGACTCCCCCTTGACGATAGCTTCTAATTATTTACATTACATCAAATTTAAGTACTAGAGCTATATATACTACTACCTGCATATAATCCAGCATCTATACAAACTTTAACTACCTTTTGGAACTTCCTGGCTTCAGATCTCCATGGTTCAGTAAAGAAGATAGGCTGATCATGAAGCTTCTTCAGGTCGTCCTTTGATAGGTTTATCAAATGCAGTGGATCATATACCTTCAAAATGACCTGCTCGTCTTGATCCTCCATGATGGCTTCAGCAGTGTCAATCTCGAGGTACCACCATTTCATGTTGCTCAAAACGTTCTGTGGCATTGATTTCATTGGAACTTTCTTTAGACACCTCACAGGTTTGTATTCCATCCTGGCCCATGGCCTACCTGTATGAGGATCTATTCTCGACTGATCCTCGACCCTCTTTCCGGTCCTTGGCTTTAGTCGCTCGAACTTTCCTGATCTTCCTTCTTTCCTTATGATTCTAGCCACGACTTCAGCGTACTGGTCTTCACCTATATTAATTAACTCTTTCCATGCAAGCTCCTTTACTTCAATCTTGGGCAATGAGTTAAATGCTTTTAGTGTTCGCCTCAAGTATTGTAGTCCATCTCTTCTTTTCAAGATAAATAGCTGCAGTTCTTTGTCAAAGAACCAGCTTATAATGCCTCCTGAGAAGTTTCCAGCACCTGGAACTCTCATTTTCTTCTTCATCTTCAAACGATCTTTCTTTTCCTCTTTCTTGAACCAAAGATTTATCAAGTCAGTTCTAGACGGCTCCTTCTCGGCCTCTTCAAGTTCTTTGTCCTCGACCGAGGCTATCTTGATATAGTCAATGTCAATCACATTATGATTTTGTCCTTCATATAGCTCCGTGACAGGTTGTGAATCGACAATAACCTCATTGACTTGATCGTCTTCATCATCCAAAACTTCATCGTCTGATTTCCAGTCCACAACCTCCTCTGGAATGAATTCTCCTTCCTCTAACTCTTCTTCTTCATCATCAAAATCCATAAGCTCTTCCTCTATGTCCTTCAGTGCATCAATCATGTCACTGTCCAGAACCCTCGAGGAACTTGCTTCTTTTCCAGATCCTCCTACTTCTCCTTCTGTACTCGGCTCCCCCTGAATTTGTGTAACTTGAGCTGCAGGAAAATCTACAGACTCAATCTCTTTATTCGCACCGGGATCATCGCCTTCATTATCATCTCTTCTCTGCACCTCCTGATCTCGGCACGATGTCTCCCCCTGAGCCTGTAAATTTTTCATTAACTGCTCAATTAGGGAGCGCATCGACCTTATCTCAGCTGCCTGATCGCAAACAAAAGTTTTCAATTCTACGTTCTCTTCCTGGACTTGCTCCACAATCTTCTTCAAATCGGCATTTTCTTTATCAAGATTTGCATTATGAGTCTGAATTTCTCCGATCGCCTTTGTTAGGCTTAAGATTTGGACATTCTGGAAGTCAACGCGAGCTTTAAGCTGCAGAAACCTTTGGTTGTCAGTGTATGTGGTCGAGGTAGATGGAATGGACTGTATAGGAGTAGGAATGAACGGTGATGGTATATACGGTTCATCTTGAGGTGGTGGTGGTGGTGGAGTGGTGGTTTGAGGTTCTTGATGTTGTGGAATTTCTGGTTGATCTACAGGAGCTGAAGACGATCCTTGCATGAACCTGTGACGTTTGGCCCGTTGCCTTGTCACTAGT
The DNA here is from genome assembly GCA_020465985.1 of Centrapalus pauciflorus. Lineage (NCBI taxonomy): Eukaryota > Viridiplantae > Streptophyta > Magnoliopsida > Asterales > Asteraceae > Centrapalus > Centrapalus pauciflorus. Next base: position 115,404 of record JAANYP010004819.1, on the reverse strand, counting down.
TGAGGAACTTCCTCTTCTTCAAAATCAGACTCTTCCAATTCCCTGTTCACGCGCCTCCTCGAACCACCCTCATTTATAATCAATCTCGAACCATAAGTTCCAATTTGAATATCAGGAACTGCAGCTGCCGGAACTTCCGCGGATTCTGAGTCGGATTCCGAGGATGTTAATCCGTCATCTGCCCCTTCTGGCTCGTATTCCTCCACATCTCTAAATATATCATCTTCCTCTGCTGGTGGACTAAGCAGCTCACCAACCAATGCTGCTGCAACGTCTTCATTGGCATGAGGCCCTGCCTCCCAAATTTCATTAAGCGTCTGGCTTAGCTGTTCAGCTTCTCTCGCAACATTTGAGGGCCCAGCTTCTTGAATATTTGAGGGCCCGGCTTCTGTAACTTCTGGTTGCTGGCTTGTCGAAGGCCTGGTTGCCTGAATTTGACTCGCTGCTGGTCTCTGTCGGCGTCTTGGATCACGTGGCCGAGCACGAGGCTGTTGTTGCTGTTGACTGTTGACTGTTGCTGTTGTTGTTGTTGTGGAAACTCAACGACCCCTGCCCAGTTGGCATTCTCCGGGGCTTGAAAATCCCTATCCACAATAGCTCCGAACAATGGACGAGCAACAGGAACAGCCAATCTTCCTCGGTGTGAGGAACAATCAGCGAAAATCCTTTTGTCCAGGATGGCAACACTCTGAAAGTCATTTGTTATTGGCAAGTTCGGCAAAAAGTGTCTGATCAACATCATAATGAATCTCGGATAGAGCAAGAACTGCTGATTTTCGGGAGCAGATATCTGATGAACAAACTCCGAAAAGATCATCTCTGAAAAACTATATGGGCGATTATACACCATTGCGACAATCCCCGATTGAATCTTCGCGACAATATAGTCAAACCCTGCCTTTTTCGCAGCAAAGCACACCATGAATACATGCGCCAAAAATCACCATTGTCCTATCAATCCACTTTTCATGTATGACACTTTTGTCACATCGAGGCTGTACCCCATTCTTTGAAAGGCCGCTTGCCTTATATTCATCGGAAATTCTATAGGACCAGCTTCTTGTTCCTGAGTGCCCAACTGCAGCACTTGACGAATCATATCAGCCGAAAATACTAACGGCTGTCCTTCAATGCGAGTGCGTAGAACTGTCGGAGTGACCGAGCAGTCTACTTGTAAATGGTCATAAAATTGACGGATGTAGGGTAACACTAGCTGCACATTATGCCATAGTGCATGTCCGATCCTTGATTCAGCTAGAAAATCCAGTACTTCACGGAATCCCTGCGCCTCAGGGAGATTCATGTCTGGATTAAGGACCATATTATGCTTAGGAACAAAAGCGCGAACCACCATATCTGCACAATAAATAAAACTGTTAGACTCATTAAAAATCAATAAACTTGTTTAAATTCAAAATTTGTTTTATTCTGTACTTGATTAAATACAAAATCTAACACAATTAAATTTCCACAAGTTTAATAAAATTTAAATTAAACAAAATAAATAAAGTACAGATTCGAAAATAACAGATTCGAAGTGTCCATATTTGAATGTAATGGACAGATTCGAAGTGTCATTATTCGAGTCTAATGGACAGATTCGAATATCATGGTCATCTCGAATCTAATGACAGATTCGAGAAACCCATGAACAGATTCGAAGGTCCTGAAACAGACTCGAAGCTCCGACGGTTGATTTTTCAACAAAAACCCACGATTTTAACCATTTTGAACTTGGTAAATCACATACATTAGTTCAACTAGGTTCTAATCAATGATTTATGCCTTTAATTTGATCTTTTATAGGTCCAATCTTGGTAATTTAGCAAAAACCGTATTTCAACCTATAAAACTTCAAAATTTGAGAATTTGGTCTAAAATTGTGCATAAAACTACACAAATCTTGTACAATCCGGTTGGTTATACCTAGATGTATCTGTAGAATCGAAACACCAAGTAAGAGAGTCGACAAAATGTCGTTTTGGAGAAATACGATAGACTCGAAGAACAGATTCGAAATCGCCTTGGTAGACTCGAGTGTATAGATTCGAAAACAGTAAGGTCTTAAATGACTTCACTGTTGACCTATTTATACTACCAACCTTCGAGTCTAAGTGTAGATTCGAATCTACTGACAGATTCGAATTACTCCTTATTCGAGTCTGTCTTAGATTCGAAACCACCAACACTTAGAAAAATTTCGAAAATTTTGAAATAATTTTCAACTTTTCCAACTTTTTTCTACGGTATTGTGTAACCAGATAAACTATGCCAATTCTTTTACCCTAAGCTCAAGATAGTTCACGCATTGTTTATTTTATCCAACTTTGAATGCACCCTCAGTAACTTTTGACCTTTTACCTAAGTAAAAATGAAACTAAACTAAAATAAAATAAACTAAGGTAAAAATAAAAATAAAGATAAAATAAAATTTTAACCAAAAAATTTATTCTAGACTTAAGCTAAACTTAAAGAATTTACAAGCTAAGCTGAATACTAAACAACATATTTTTGATGAGTATAGTCTAAGAAAGGTTCAATCAGATAGCGATGTCTGATACTAACTTTCAGTACTTAAACTTTCACACTTAGGAATTTTTTGATTCCTTTGATTGTTTGTCGTGACATACCTATTTAGCCTATTGTTGGTATTTTACCCCTTTAAACATTCTACATTTCGGAATATCCCTTGGCCTTTTTATTTATCAGGAAATTATCTTACGTGACTCAGACATAGACATACTTTTATGATCAAGGGACACAGACAAAGATTCTAACTTGTTGGTATTTGCAAACTTTCTTTAAAAGAAAAACATCGGACACAGGTCTGTATTCTCATACAACAAAGTGTCTTAGTTCGACTTAAGGTTTATTTTTAAAGTTAGCAGACAGCGGTGACAGGTCTGTACTGACGTACAACAAAGCGACATGTCTGCTAACCCGAATCTAAACAGAGACAACAGGTCTGTACTTACGTACAACAGAGTTGCATGTTTTCGACTCTCAGTTTTACATGATATTTCTATTCTTTCCATTTTCAGATGTATTTGATGTTGCCATACATCCCCAGAAAGTTTGCATACCTCATTTAGACTCAATGTGTGTATGTCTTGTACATAAAAATTAAGACCGATTGGTCATATATCTAAGTTAGAGACACGCTTGACTATTTCTAGAATATTTTATTAGCCTTGAGATTCCCTATATGTATTATGCCTACCAACACATCAAACTAAGTAAAGTATAACACTTAGGATTTAGTTGCATTATGTGTGAAAGCCTAAATACTCAGAGTCTGTAACGACGGTGCTAATTTTCGTCACTTTGAACCTATGTATCTAAGACCTAACTCTTTTTTCTGATATTCTCTTTTTTTGTATTTTTGTAATTTTCTCTCTTTTTTTCTTTTATTTTTTTCATAAGAAAAGCAGTAAAATAAGCTAACCTACTAACTTACTAAAGATAGAAACTTACTAAAAATAGAAACTTTCCTAAATTAGCAGATTACTGAGAAGAAAGAAATACTACGACTCTAAAAGAAAATAAACTTACTACTACTAAGGTCAAATTACTCTGGGTTGCACATTCCATTCAGTTGAATTAAATACTCAAACCGTGACTTATCAAACGCTTTGGTAAATAAATCTGCATTATTATCTTCTGTTGCCACCTTTACCAGTTTGATTAAATTCTTTTCAGCACAATCACGAATAAAATGATGTCTTATGTCTATGTGCTTTGTTTTACTGTGTTTAACTGGATTATTAGTTATAGCAATTGTAGATTGATTGTCTATCCTAATAGGAGTTTGAGTGTAAGCCAAACCGTAATCCCGCAATTGTTGTTGTATCCACAGAACCTGTGAGCAGCAACTACCAGCAGCAACATACTCGGCCTCGCACGTTGAAATGGCTACCGATGTTTGTTTCTTGCATTGCCAGGATACCAATCTCAATCCTAGGAACTGACAACCTCCAGTTGTAGATTTGCGCGTCAAGCTGCATCCTCCGTAGTCAGAATCCGTGAATGCTTCCAACTCTAGATCTCCCTCCGCGTGATACCAAAGTCCCAGCTTCGGTTTCGACTTGAGGTATCGTAGAATCCGCTTCACAGCTTTCATATGCATTTCCTTCGGATTCGCT
>JAANYP010004819.1:66415-106899 GCA_020465985.1 Centrapalus pauciflorus | reverse complement strand
GTTGTTTGGACCGGTAGTTATCTCCTGCACATGAAAGAAAATAGGTTAGTTATCACGGGGAACCCAAGCCATGACTGACTTGGTAATACCATTCTCGTCCACATACGTGAATTCTTTCAAGAACCCATCTCGCCTTTCAGGTGACTTGGGACTTTGAACTGAATTCTGTTGTGGTGCCGAGTGATTTAGATTCACTCTTTGCCTTTGAGTAGGCATTTGTTGTGGAGCTCTAGAATAACTCTTATTATACTGCATTTCAGACTGTGATCCCTGAGCTCTTACCGGAACATATTGTCTAACAGGAGTATGTGACCTAACTGGAGTGTGTGACCTGCCAGGTGTGGTGCTCCTATAGACTTGTTGAGGTGCTGACCTAGATTGATTAATGACACGATTCGGTGAATTTGTCCTAACCACTTCTTTTGGTCCAACCTTAACCGGTGTTTGTTTCACAACATGTTTGGGTGCGGCCTGCACAGTTTTCTCGGTAGGTTGAGAACTACTGCTGCTTGCCACACTTGGTGAGGGCTTAACAGGTGTTGGGTTCACTGTCTTAGGGGTAACATCTGCTTTCCTAAGAGGACAGTGAGAAGCAACATGCCCTTTCTCGTGACATCGAAAGCAAGACATCTTATCTATGGACTTTTTGGTTGGTCCCTTAGATCTAGGTGTCTCACTGGTGTCTACATCCTTTGGTACATCTATAGTGTCTGTCTCTTCGACCTGGTCAGCCCATGAAATTTTCTGTTTTCCTGCAGGTGTTTCACTGGAGGAAGACACAAATTTCACTTTCTTGACCTTGACAGTAGAGTCAGTCACCTTAGGTGTATTTTCAACTGTAGGCTCAGGTGTCGGTTCAGGTAGGTCCTCTAAGTCTATTGAGTTGTCAGTTTTCTCCTGAGGCTGAGGCACATAGTTTGCATTGAATGGTGGAGGAATTTCGTGAAAACCTAGACCTACAGGCTTCTTAGACTGTCTTTGGGCATCTAAGACTTTTCCTAGGTTTAGGCTTGAATTCCTAAACTTTTCCAGCTTGCTATTTGCCTCTGCTACCTTAACCTTGGTCTCGGCTAGCTCTATGTCCTTATCTTTCAGACTTTTGGTCAAGGCCTCTACGTGCTCATACATAAGCTCTATCCTAACACACTGCTTACTCAGTTTGTCTTTTAGAACGATTACGTCTTGAGCATCAGCCTTAAGCTTTTCTTTTAAATCTTGTTTTATATCATTTAGGCTAGCGTTTTCAATTTTTAAATTTTCATTTTGAGCAGATATGGTTTTATGTGATTCTAAGACTAGATTTAACCTATCATTAGAAGTAGCACACAAAGCACATAATTCTTGAAATAGAGAATAAGAAAGACTAACCTTAGAGTTATCAGATTCCACGTTGGCCATCTGAGCCGCAAACTCCAGCACAGTCTGATCATTCGCTTTCTCTACCCACATCGGACTGTTTTCCCTTGTGGTCTGCTCATCTTCATCACAACCATTCTCAGTAACTTCAGCCATGAAAGCTCTAGCATTTGACTCAGGATGTGAACTCCAGTCATAGGTACCATCTAGCTGTCTGTCAGAAGTGACATTGGATATTAGACCCGCTAGATTGGCTTGACCAGATGAAGAACTCGGAAGGTATCTCTGTTGGGACTGATTTTGGTACTGTCCTTGATGCTGACTCTGTCCTTGGTGTGATTCTACCTTCGGTCTTTGACACTCCCTGGCGAAGTGTCCCAATCCTTGACAGTTGTAGCATTTGACCTTAGACTTATCAAATCCTATCCCTTTGTTGTTCATTTGTAGATTCCTCCCAGTTCTCTTAATGAATCTTTTAACCCTCTGAGTCACCATGGCCAGTTGCCATTTAAGATCCATTTCCTCTAAGTCATCGGGGTCGACCTGATCGTAATCTTCATCCCAAAGAGCCGGATCATTGATCTTCCCTTGTTCTTCTGCGGACTTTGCGCTCATCGGCATCTTCGAATAGCTCTGACTGGTCGATGCCTGTTGGACTTGAGGTTGCGGTTCTTCCGATCTTCCTAACCCTAAGAACGCGCGATTCAGTGAGTCTTCAGACTCTGGTGGCGATGACGTTTCTCCGGTGAAAAACGCTGTAGCATTTTTTGGTTCAGCTGTCACTGATGATTTAGATGTCTTTCCAAAATACATAGCCGGATTCTGGACTTGCTCGTAATCAGTCTCAGCCTTAATCATCTCGAAGTGATATGCCCTCAACGTTCCCACGATGTCATCAAGTGATTGAGCATAATACTTGTCCTCATTAAGCTTAATCATGGCCACGTACATAGCCCATTTGACTGGTAGGGCATCAAGAAGCTTGTTGTTCTTGTCAGTGTCCGAGTACTCAATGCCATGACTTTCAAGCTCTGTTATCAGATGATAGAACCTTGTGATAATATCATCTAACTGTTCATCCTTAAGAGCCTTGAAAATCGCAAACTGTTGGGTCAACAGCTCTGTACGCTTTCTACGCACCCGTGGATTACCCTCACACCTTTTCTGGAGAGACTCCCAAAGTTCCTTCGACGTCCTTTGAGTCCAAAATGTGTGTAAGATATCTTGAGGTAAAGCCATACGGATTATGGAGAAAGCTTTGTTCTCAGCTTCAAATAGTTTCTTGTCATCCTCTTTCATCATCTGATATGACAAGACCTTTTGACGGCCTTCAACTTCAGATACTGGTGGAATGTACCCTTCATCTATGCACACCCACATGCGCATATCGTTGAATCGTACAAAATCCGTAAATCTGTCCTTCCACCAGTAATAGTCCTCAACTTTCATCAGCTTTGGCGGTGCATTTGCCTTCCCAACTTCGTGATCCATCTCAAGGAATTTCTGAAGGTTTGACATCTTTTCTAAAAGAAATTGAGTTTTAACTTAATTAATTTAATTCTAAACTGACTTAGATTAACTTATTCGAATCTAAATAGATTCGAAACTAATTAATATTAAATCTTTTGAAATTAAATTCGATTAAGTCTTAAAAGTCAATTAGATTCGAAAATTATGTCAGATTCGAACAACCCTTAGATTCGAAGTTATATCAGATTCGAAGGACTCCTTAGATTCGAAGACCCTTAGAATCGAAGGCACAGCAGAGACGAATGACAGCAGATTCGAAGCACAGAATCGAAATAATACTAGATTCGAAATAAACTCGACACTAAACTAGACTCGAGATCCTATTCGAATGAAGCAACAGATTCGAAATAATGTAGACTCGAAACTCACAGAAATTGACTCGAAAGGAGCGTATTTTGGTTAGACTCGAGACTAGAGAGAAACCCTAATTACCCCTATAGATTCGAGCGCCGCAAACTCGAAAAACGGCTAACACTTTGATTTTTTGACGTTTTACAGATTAAATCACTATTTTTCAAACGAAAAATAATGATTTCGACCAAAAACGTGAAAAACGACAAAGTGTTTCCCGAATATGAATTTGCTAAGCTCAAAAACACGTTTTTGAGAGCAAAACCGTCCAACTAGCGTCAAGAAACCTAGAATGTATCTGATGAACACGAAGAACACTCCGTAGGCTCTGATACCACTTGTAAGGTCTACCACTGCAAGATCTATCTAGACGCGGATCCGTGAACGAGTGCGGAATCCTCGTTGACGGTTAGACGGACAACTCTCAACTAACGGAAACACGGAGACTATTAGACGCTGAACGAACGACACACGAACGATCCTACGTACTAATTCTCTCCGAAACGGGACTCACCTAGCTGATAAACTCGAGATCGCCTCTTGCTTAATTCCTCACGAATTCTGCCAAAGGTTTTCTAATCATTCGAGTCTATCCCTAATTATAGACCCTGATTCGAGTTTGTTGTGGGCCAACCTCGAATCTGGCCTAAGGCCCATTCGAATCTGTCCATCTGACAGACTCGAATCTAGCCTATTCGAATCTAAGGATACATTCGAATCTATCACAGATTCGAATGTCTTCCTTTACCTATTCGAATCTAGCCAATACACTTAAACACTTAAGTGATGAAACTTATGTTTTAACTTATGCTTGAGTTAATCTTTGATCTTTATGTTTGAACTTCTTGTAATACGTTACATCAAGTTCAAACACACAATCAATAACAGACAAACACATATTAAACATATATATCAAAATACTTGATAATACTCAGAATATTACTTAAACCATTACTTAAACCATAATGCAAATCGATTAGACTGCTATCATCACACAGGGTGTACCAACATGGACATTCTTTTTCTCGGCTTTCAATGAGTTTTCAAAACGTTTAAGCATGTAAGCCATTTGAGCTAGCTTATTTTTCAAGCTCACAGGAGTTATCAATATCTGTGTCAGGATTAGAGTCTACCTCAGGTGACTCAGACATTTCTGAAGTATCTGATTCAGATCCATCATCCTCTTGACCTTTACTGCATTCTGCTCCTCCTGTAGCCATCAGTGCTAAATCTTCTCTCAGTTCAGACTCAGAATCTGTATCATCTTTCCTTTCCTTCATCATCTGTCAGCCCGACCCAGACTTCTTCTTTAGCAATCATTGCAGGCTCACTTTGTTTAGACTCTGATATGTTTTTAAAGATTTCTGACTTTAAGCAGATTTGCGTATCCTCATCCAGAATGTCATCATCAGAGAGTTGGAGCAAGTGATCATCTTCTGCCATAAGAGCCTTCCTGGCTTCCTTTTGGTTAGCCAACAAAGCCTTACGAGTGTAGTATTCAGAATTTTTAAGTATAGGCTGTCGGCATACTCGGGCATAATGGCCTGGCTTGCCATAACAATAGCATTTCTGCTCATCTTCCTTCTGAACAGACTTCTCTGGCTTTTCATATTTTTCATACTTGTTCCCACTACTCTCTCCGGTCTTTTCATATTTTTCTCACTTTTCTGGACTCCGTTTTATAATGCAGCTTGTTATTCATTGGCTTGCGATAAAAGTTCTTCTGGAACGCTTTTGTCAGTAGAGCCATCTGCTTTTTCATCTCTTTGATTTCAGGGTCTGTAGATGAGTCAGATGAATCAAATTCTGATGAACTGCTTACTACCACTCGCTTCTCCTTCTTTAATTTGTACTTGTACTTCTTATCAGCTAAGAGAGCCAATAGATCCACAATTGCTTTTTCTGCATGTTTCTACCCTGAAATTTCCTTAAAACAACCTCCTGATAGTTGTTTAGATTCTCAACGACCATGTGAATGTCCATGTCACGTATTTCCTTGGTCTGTTGGATGATCATAGTATATTTGTCCCATTCAGGGTTGAGAATATTCAAAAACTTGACATTATGTCCAAGTTTGACTTTGTGACCCCGTTCCTTTTCAATTCACTGACTAGATTGACAAATCTTAAGTACGTATTTTCTAACAATTCCCCTTCTCTCGCTTTGAAATTCTCAAACATCATTAGACTGTTCCTAGCTCTATTGGTGGCAGCCTTGTATGAACCTCTGATCAGTTTACATACCTCATCCCAGATGGATTTGGTAGTGGTGTTGTTCGTGAGACTGATATATATGTCATTAGGAATTGATAGAAGCAAGAACTTTCGGGCTGTCTTGTCACCAAGTTTTCTTCTCTTTTGAGCCTCAGTCAAGTTGGAATCTGTAACTTCCTCAATCCTCTCTGGAACTGGAGGATTACCATTAGGAACGTCAGGAATGGTGACATAGAACTTCGTAGGACCGTCAGTTAGTGATTTCAACATCTTATTAGCCATATCATGAAAACTGATGAATTCAAGAAACCTATCCTTCCATTGGAATATTCACCTCTGTACAGAGTAGGAGGTTTGTTCTCTGATTCCATAGAAAGAGCGTCCTTTGACATTTTGAATTGCTGATTTTGAACTTCCAAGATCTTTTATGGAATATTGAGTGATTTATTACTAAAATCGAATAACACTTGATGAAACTCGGATAGAATGTGGCAAGACTCAGTTTAGGATTGAACAAACTCGAATGAATGCGGACCAAACTCGGTTGATTCCTTGTAAAACTCGGTTGACACTATATCAAACTCGGTTGACACCTTGAGTAAACGCGAATGAAACTTGGTTCAAATACTAAGAAGATTTGTAAATCTCGGATGAAAAACAATGAGTCTCGGATGACTTCTGAACAAACTCGAATAACAAGTGAACAAGCACGAAGTGTTGTTGATCAAACTCGATGAACAAATTATAGAACTCGATCAACAAGTGATCAAACTCAATCAATACTTGACAAAACTCGGTCAGTATTTGATCAAACTCCGTCAAAGCTTTGATAAAACTCGATCAACTCTTTGTGAAACTTAGTGAACTCAAAAAACTTATTGTTGCCCGAGTTTTAACATAATGTAGAAGCGTTTTTCACACAAAAATGCTTTTTGTGAAGTGAATTTGGCAAATTTCATATTAAAAACCCGAAACTAGCCAAAAAAAAACCCTTCGTGCTTTTTGTGAAGTGAATTTGGCTATTTTCATATTAAGAAGACACTTTTTCGAAAAAATTCAGATTAAACCAAATTAAAATCAGTGTGATTGGAGTTAAGATTTGAGACTTATCTCAATTGATTCATTCTTTAAAACTCCACACTCGATCCAAATTTCAGTGCATTTCATCACTGAATCAAAAACCCAAAGAGTTATTCTGATTGTGAAAAACTTGGGACGAACACTGTTGGAGAAATGAATCTTAGATTCAAAAAATCACTCAAGAAATTGTCATATTTGGCTCTGATACCAATTGTTATTTCCAAAATCAACATTCAATTATGCACGATATAATAAGAACACAGATCAGATGAAAACATGACCTAATGATTTGAATACCAGATAGAAAAGATTACAATGCAATAGCAGTTTTCTCTCTGTTCAACTTACCTTGCTGGCAGAGAAATCAAAGCAAATCTCCTATCCGTACATACAAAAGTATAACCGTCCACTATATATACATTTACAAGAATACAAGAATTACACTAATCACCCATGAACTTTACATTCATAAACAAGTTAATAAACCCCAACAGTGTCTCACTGTCAATAGCCGAAGCAGAGTACGTCGTTGTATCTTCGTGCTGCTCTCAAGTGCTGTGGATAAAGAGCCAATTATGAGACTACGGGTTTACACCTCAGAAGATTCCAATATACTGTTATTCTTAGAGTGTAATCACAATAACATCGAATCCTGTGCAACACTCTAAAACAAAGCACATCGACATCCGATATCATTTGATTAAGGATCATGTAGAAAACGGTAATGTTGAATTTTATATTTTACCTACTAAATATCAGTTAGCTGATTTGTTTACCAAAGGGTTAGATGAAAAAGGTATTAATTTTTCGGTATACAAATTAGGTTTGCTAAATCGTTAGATTTAAATATTAAGTTGCTACAAAGTAATTTTGCAATTTTTAATTTTTTACTTGATTTGATTTACGTTAATTTATTGTTCTTTCTAAGAGAACAAAATGAGAAATTTTCTTAGTTATGTGTTTTATTTTTATTATTGTTGTGACTTATGTTTTATTTTTTGGGCTTAAATGAGTGGGCTTAAATGAAAAAGAGAAAGAAATGAGTGGGCCGGGTACCAAATTGAAAAGGTTTATATTTGAAATTCAAATTTGAAATTCCCTTTTCACACTTTTCGAACACTGTGCACTGCCCGTTACATTTCTCTCTATTTCTCTCTGATTTCAATCGAAAAGAAACTAGGAAGAAGTGCAAATTTTGTAAGTTCTTTCGTGTTTATTTTTACTGTTTTCATTTTTTTGTGAGTTTATGCAACTGTAAGTGTGTCATGTCTGTTCTTTATCAAGTCGATGCGTGCAATCTGAAATTTTGAGTGTGTATTTAAATGTTAAAATTGATTGCTTGAATGTGTGCATACAAATAATATCTTCTTGTATTTCAAATTTCAAGCCTTATCGTGCAACATACTAGATTTAATTCGAGTTTCATTCTTTCTGAAATCTAAGATTTGTGGTTCATTTTGTTGTTTTTAGATCAAGTTCAGTAAAGAGTTTATGTTTAGTTTACATTTTCGAGCTTGGTCATGTACTTTTTTCTGCATTTAGGTGCCTGAAAGTAATTTTTGAATTATCAGTGTGTTAAAGGACATAGGATGTTTTTCATGTCTAAAACTCGAATGAAGCTTCATCCGACTTTTCTTTAGTATCATTCGAGTTTTATAAAATGTCATTCGATATTTTCTAAGTGTTTCCTGAGTTTTATAAAGATGCTTTCGAGTTTGATATTATCTCATTCGAGTTTGATCATAAGCCATTCGACTTTGGTCATAAGTATTTTTAGTTTGCTAGAAAATGGTTCGATTTTGACACTTCTTGATCCGAGTTTATATAATCTAATTCGAGTTTCATGCTTATCTATCCGAGATCTATCATTTAGCATCTGAGTTTCATTTCCAAAATATTTTCTAAGTGTGAGAATTTCATTGTTCAAAGAAAATTCACATTTCACAAGTTACATTTTTGAAATCTATCTTTCATTAACATTGGTCCCTTAATGGTTGACTTTGGAGTCCTCACACTAATATTTACATATTATTGTCTGGAATCCTGATGCTGTAAACGATGTGACTCAGATTTTTCTAATTTCTTGTAAAATGTTAACTTTCTTTATCAGTAGGAATCATTTGTTTTTACCTGCTGTGACTAACATGTTAGTTATTTTTTCAGGTTCCAAATGGCTTCCCATGCACCCACAATTAAATCAAACTTGATATGACGTCTTTTGTATATATTTTTCGTATAAATTTGCCTTACATCTTGGCGGTTTTTGCTTCGATATATGTAGAAATGGTACTGATTTGCTTCATATTTTATATTTTGTAGGTTTGAAGGCGCCATGTTGCTAAAAGGATGGAAAATGAAGTGAAAACGAAGAATCTACGGGCTTAATCAATCTCTTCTAAGGCCACAATGTGTTTTGCTGAAATATGACTCGTCATGACCACGACCATGGATCGTGACCACTACCCAGGATCGTGACCACGACACGTCAGACTCATAAAAAGATTGCAGCTGCCAAATTAGGGTTAACTTTGTATTTTTCTTAGTGTAGCCGTCTTTTTCACACACTTTAAGGTGCGATTAGTATATGTAAGTAGGGTTTTCGTTTTTCTAGCATAGTTAGGGTTAGATTAGCTAAAGCATTCGGTTTTCATTGGTTATTCAAGCATTCGGTTACGAAAAATCTTCTTCAAATTCGTCATTTTAGATACGGTCTTGGTACAATCTCTCCTTAAACTTTCTGATATGGTTTTATTTAGTTTAGATTTCGTTTATATTATTGTTCTTAGCATTATTAGTGAGTAGTTTTGGTTAACACTCACTTGGATTTTGTTTCTTGATGGATATATGAAATGATTTTGATGTTTTAGTTGGAAAATTGTATGTCTCAACTGTATATAATTTTATTGATGCGTTGGAGTTAATAAATTCGGTGTTAAGTTTGATTTTCTAGCATTATTGTGATCATGATAATTGAATTTAAATTCTGATTTGTATAAACTTTATCATATTTGTGTGCTTTGTTAGCTGGTTGTCATTTCTAACATTATTGCGATTTTGAAATTGTAAATAGTTAATAAATTGTCAAGTTATTGCATGAAATTGATCCTTAGCATTATTGTGATCATATGGTTAGTTTGAACTTTAAGTTCCATAAATATGATTTTTGTTTGTTCAATTAAAATGAATGTTTGAAACCGATTCCGAGTAGGTTTCTCGTTTCTTATTGTCATTCCCTGTGATCGATAATGTAACATCCTCAAATTTAATATAATAATTAAATTACTAATTATACACTTCACTGATAATGTGGTGAATTAATTATGTTAATCGATATATAAGAATTTACTTTTATAATCATTTAAAGAGAATATATGTATATACATATATATTAAGTTCATGATTGTGTCTTAATTTCATGATTGTGTATTAAGTTCATGATTGTGGATTAAGATCATGATTGCATGATAAGTTCATGATTGATTAGGTATGAACTTATGGCTTATAAGATCATACAAATTTATATCTGATAAGTTCGTACGAACTTAGCTGCATGGGCCTGAACTTATAAGTTCGTGGGCTTGGGCCATACATGAACTTAACGTGTATATTATGAACTTATGTTCTAGAATTCCTTAGAACTTCGATAATCACAATTTCATACCTTTTTTTAAGAGATAGAAAGTGACCAGAGGAGCGATACAACTTGTAGAGTTGATATTACGTCAACTAACATCGTGTTTGGCTTCGTTTTCCCGAGTGACTATTCGTGAAGTGATCCGTTAGTGTTAAATGAGGATTCCACACTCGTTTGACGTGACAACACCTTGATAAATCTTGTAGGGAGGGAGCTTGCAACTAGTATCAGAGCATTTTCATTGGGTGTTCTTCGTGTTTCGTTGAACATTCAAAGGTTTCTAGGCGTTTATTCCAGATAAATCACAATTTTTCTCAATTTTTTACGTTGATTTGAGTAATTTTAATTTATCTACGATCATTTAAGTTCATTAGCTAGTGGGATTCATCGTTTTTATCCTTAGAAACGTTGAATTAATCTGAGTTTTTGAAAAATTCATTTTTTAGGAGCCCTCACGAAGTTGTTCTAGGTTTTCACGGACTTGTTAGTACTAGGGTTTGACGAACTTAGCATATTAAGTTTGTACGAACTTGAGTAACGAACTTGTCAGAAACTAGGGATTCACGAACTTGTCAGAACGAATTTAGTCATTACGAACTTAAGGTTCACGAACTTAATATAAAAGGAATTTAATTTGGTAAAACGAATTTATTTTTTTAAATTTGTACAAACTTATTATAAGTCCGTATGAACTTGTTTTGAATTCATTCTAAAAATTAATTAATTAAGTTCGTGAACAAAAGTTTTCGAGAATGTCAAGTTTACACAGGTTTATGGAAATGGATCATGAAGTTGGTAAATCGAACTCCCCACCAAAGCTCATGAAAATTGAGGACTACTATTGGTGGAAGGATAGGTTTGCAGACTTTGCTCGTTCAATTACATGAGAATGTGGATCTACATCGTTGAAGGTTATGTACCTCCAACTCAGGAACTTGAGGGCAGGATGAAAGTTATTTTTATCAGCAGATGAAGGACGAGGATAAGAAGATCTATGAAGCTGAGAAACGAGCCTTATCTTCAATCAAGATGTCTGTGCCTCTGGAGATTCTACATACTTTCAAACACCACAGGACCTCGAAAGAACTTTGAAGGCTTTGGAAAAAAGGTATGAGGGAAATCCACAAGTGTCTGAAGAATGAGAGTATGGATGAAGTGATCACTCGATTCTATCATCTTTTGACTGAACTAGATAAGCATAGAGTTGCTTATAAAGAAATAGAGAAGATTGACAAGCTTCTGGATGCTTTACCACCAAAGTGGGAGATGTACACTACTTTTTTAAAGCATGATCAAGAGAAGTTAGATATTCTTACTCTTGAGCAAGTAACTGGGATGCCGAGAGCTCATAATTTCAAGATGCAGAAGAAAGAAATGGAATATGACCAGGTACAAGATCCTGATATGTACTTTGGTAAGACTAAGCCATCTACTTCAAGTGCAACTAAGTCTGGAGCTACAATATTCTATATTGGGGAACAAGAGGGCATACCAGGAGAAATAGAGGAATCTACAGGTAGGGCTTTTCTGGGTTTCTCAAAAACAGATGATCAGCCACCGATTTCTACTTCAGGATCATCAACTCAAGGGTACACAAAGATGCCGATGAGTGCTAAGACTGCTGAGGAGCAACTCAAGCTTCTAGCATCGTTTGTAGCAGCATATGGGAACTGTATTCAGGGGAAGATCAACAATCCGGCACTCTGGTAAGAAGACTACATTCAGCATGATCCTTATGATCTGGAGCAACTGGACCTACAATGGCAATTGGTCATGGTCACACAAAGAGTTTAAAGGTTCATGAAAAGAACACGCAGAACTCCAAGTGTGAACAGTGTAGGATTTGACAAATCAAAGGTCAAATGTTATAACTGTCAGGGGTTGGGACACTTTGCTAGAGAGTGTCAAAGACCTAAGGTGGATAACTATCAGAACTCAAGACGTCAGAATTCTACTGGTTCAGGATATCAGGGTTCATTGGCAGGTTTGCTCACAAATGTGTCTTCTAACAAACAGTTAGATGTCATATATGATTGGAATACACGTTCTGAGGGAACCGCTAGAGCTCTCGTTGCTGAAGTGACAGAAGCTGATAAAGAAAAAGATATTAGAGCAGAAGAAGTAAAGAAAGAGGATACCCAGTAGTCTGATTCAGATTTATTGGTACTGTAGAACACTAAGGAGCTGAGTACTTTGGATTTTGCAGCTCAGATGGCCAACATTGAATCTGACAGGAAAAATGTAACTTTAAACTTTTCTACTTTACATGATTTGTGTGTCTTATGTATACTCTGAATGATAAACTGAATTTAGTACTAGAGACACATTCATCAATGACTGCTCAAATCCAATCGTTAAAATCTGATAATTCTAGTTTATTAGATATCAAGGAAGATCTTAAAGCTAAACTTAAAGTTGATACTCAAGATATGATAGTTCTGAAAGACAAGTTAAGTGAACAATATGTCAGGAATGAACTGATTTATGAGCATGTAGAATCTCTAACCTAAGAGATCTCCTTGAAAGATGTAGAATTACCAGAATCTAGAGTTAGGGTAGCTGAGGCAAACAACAAGATTGAAAAGTTTAGGAATTCGTCCTTGACTTTAGGCAAGATCTTATATTCACAGAGACAGTCTAAAAAGCCGATTGGCCTAGGATATCAAGATGTGCTTCCACCCTTCAATAGCAACTACGTACATAATCCTCAGGATGAGACCATGGAAACAGTTAAATCAGAGGAAGTAAAGGTAAATGAGTCAGCTGAAGCGTCAACACCTATCCCTCATGTAAAGAAAACAGTACAGTTTGTGCAATCTAGTAGTATGCCAAAACTAGATTAGGCTGAAACTGTAAGTGATAAGAATAATGAGGAGATGAACCAGGCAATTGATAAGAACAAACAGGATATTAGTATGACACCTAAGACAAAGAGTGCAAATAAAAAATCAATTGAGAAGATGTCTTGGTTTAAGTGTCATGAGAAAGGTCATGTTGCTTCAGGTTCTCCCTATAAGAAAATAGAGTCTACCCCGAACAAAGGGAAACAAGAACAGCCTACCTTGAAAACAATGCATTGTGATACGCGCATGAGTTGTTCTCACAGTTCAGAGAAGAACTCTAGTGTGATGTCACAATTAGGTATTAGACAAACACTGGTGTTTTCTAGACAAAATGAAGGACCTTGGAATTTTTCACTGAATAGATTCCCAAGTCAATCAAAGTTTAGCCCCGAAACCATCATTAGGAATAATACACCAAAGAGGAGTCACACTCCAGTTAGGTCTCATATTCCTAATAGTCATCAGACACCAAGTAGAGCCCATAATTATCACAATGAGATGTACTTTAACAGAAGTTATTCTAGGGCTGAACAGCAAAGACCAATCCAAAGGCCAAGAGTGGATGTTAATCACTCGAATTCACAACCTATTATTGATCAAAAACCCAAGTCACCTAAAAGGAGAGATGGGTATTTGAAAGAATTCACGTTTGTGGATGAGAATGGTATTACCAAGTCAGTCATGGCTTGGGTTCCCCGTGATAACTAACTTGTTTTGTTTCATGTGCAGGACTCAGCTACATGTCTGAATAATAAATGGTATGTGAATAGTGGTTGCTCTCGACACATGACAGGGGGTGAGAAGTCTACTGACAGACTTCAAAAGCGGGAATAAAGGATTTGTTTCTTTTGCTGGGATAAAGGAGGATATATCACTGGATTAGGAATAATCACTAATGGGAAAATCACTCTCGAGCAAGTCTAGTATGTAGAGAAGCTTGATCATAATCTCATTAGTGTCTCTCAGATATGTGATAGGCAACATTCAGTACACTTTACTGAGAAGGAAGCGCTAGTGCTAAAGTCTGCGTTTAAGATTGCCAAAGAGTGGATAATGATGAGGGCTCCAAGGAAGAATAATTTGTATATGATGGACATGTCCGAAGCAGAATCTTCAATGGGATCTACATGTTCATTATCCAAAGCTTCAAAATGAGAATCGTTGTTGTGGCACAGGCAAATGGCTTACCTACACTTAAGGAAGATGAACTTCATCACTAAAAATGGCCTTGTGCAAGGTGTACCAATGAAGAGCTTCCATGTTGAAGACAAGTGCGTGCCTTGCAAGAAAGGGAAAAAACATAAGAAGGCGCACAAGTCTAAGACTCAAAACTCAAACTCCTCTACCTTTGATCTGCTACATATGGATCTTTTTGGTCCAATCAACAAAAGGAGTATATGTGGAAGTTGGTATTCTTTGGTTATCACTGATGATTACTCATGTTTCTCTTGGGTTTTCTTTGTTGGTACAAAGGACAAAACAGCAGGCACGCTGATTGGGTTCTTAGACCAAATAGAGAACGCCTATGGGAAAAGGGTGAAGCGTATTAGAAGTGATAACAGAACTGACTTCAAGAATGTAGTAATGGATGTATACTCTTAACTAAAGGCATAGTGCATCAGTTTAGTGCACCATATGAGCCACAACCAAATGGAATGGCAAAACGAAAGAACATAACATTGATTGAAGCAGCAAGGACTATGCTTTCAGATTCAAAGCTTCCTATATTGTTTTGGAGGGAGGCAGTGAATACCGCTTGTCACATCTTAAACAAAGTCCTCGCTGTCAAATCTCTGAACTAAACCTGTTACGAGATCATAAATAAGCGTCTGCCAAATTTAACTGGTTTTGAACCATTTAGGGTGCCGTGTACTTTGTTGAAAACTAAACATCAACCTAAGTTTGGTGAAAAGGCAGACAAAGGATACTTCCTAGGTTATGTTCCAAATTCACCAAACAAGAGGGTTTTCAACAAAACCACAGGTACTATAGAAATTGTGTTTAACATCAAGGTTACCAGTTATACGCATGAAGCCCAAATAGGTCTAGAATGGTTATTTGATTATGACATTGTATTTAAATCATTTAACGTTCCTTTCAGTTGTGATGTAGGAACTTTGGAGAATGACTTCTTAACTCTAAATCTTGATGAAGAGGGTAGGGTCTTTTCTAATTCGAGCATTTCTATGACATCTGAAGAAGAACCATCGACAGAAGAACAGTCCCCAATAACTGAAGATTCATCTTCGCCTATTAATGTGAATCAAATAAACAGTCCAGCCTCAGAAGAAAATGATCACGAGGAGGATGTTCAGTCTGAAGTCACACTAACGTTAGGAGAAATAGGATCTAATCTGGGTGACAATCTTCAGGTCGATGCAGTTGAAACATCAAAAGTACATAAGGATCACCCACTTGAGGACATTATTGGGAATCCAAATGCAGGGGTGCGAACTCGGAGTAATGTGAATATTGACACAGGGTTGTTATCAATGATCAAGGACTCCGAAGCATTTTGCACTTGTTTGTACTCATGTTTCATTTCTTAAGTTGAGCCGAGGAATATTAAAATGGCTCTAAAGGACAATTCTTGGGTTGAAGCAATGCAAGAGGAACTCTCACAGTTCACGAAGCTGCAAGTCTGGGAGTTAGTGCCTTTGCCTCGTGGAGAATTTGCAATAGCGACCAAAGGGGTCTTTAAGTGCAAAAGAGATGATTGAGGCATCATTATTCAAAACAAAGCAAGACTCGTAGTCAAGGGTTTCAACCAAGAAGAAGGAATAGACTACGATGAAGTGTTTGCATCAGTAGCAAGGCTTGAAGCTATCCAATTGTTTCTAGCACTTGCATCCTTCAAAGGTTTTAAAGTTTATCAACTGGACGTCAAGAGTGCCTTCTTGTACGGGAAAGTGAAAGAACTGGTGTATATAGAGCAACCGCCAGGGTTTACAGATCCTATGTATTCGGACAGAGTATATAAATTGGATAAGGCTCTGTATGGGTTACATCAGGTACCCAGGGCTAGGTACGAGACACTATCTACTCATCTCTTGATAAATGGGTTCGAAAGAGGGCGTATGGATAGTAAACTATTCATTAAGTAGAAAAAGGATGATTTTCCTAGCTGGTACAAGTCTATGTGGACGACATAATCTTTGGGTCGTCAAATGAACAGCTGTGCAAGGAATTTTAGAAGGTCATGAAGTCAAAGTTCTAGATGAGTGCGATGGGGGAGCTGAATTTCTTGCTAGGTTTACAACTTGAACAACGAAAGGAGGGTATGTTCTTTCATCTGACGAAGTATGTCTACGAGATACTAGAGCACTTCCGGATGGAAGGAACAAAACTCACCGCACATTTCAGCACGCCAATTCAAGTCGACCACAATCTCGGACAGGGTACCGAAAGTGATACCGATGTGGATCCGACGTTATATCGGGCCATGATCGGGTCTCTTATGTATCTAACTGCTTCCAGACCTGACATTATGTTTGCTGTTTGTTTATGTGCCAGGTTTCAAGCCAGCCCTAAAGAGATGCATATGGAAGCTATGAAGCAGATTCTAAGATACCTGAAGTCAAAACCGAAGATGGGCCTTTGGTATCATGCCGATGGAGATCTAGAATTGGAAGCTTACACTAACTCGGACTATGGAGGGTGCCAGCTTGAACATAAAGTCAACAACAGGAGGATGTCAGTTCTTAGGAGGGAGACTATTGTCCAGACAATGTAAGAAACAAACTTCGGTAGCCGTATGCACATGCGAAGCCGAATATTTAGCTGCGGGTAGCCATTGTTCACAAATTCTATGGATCCAACAACAATTGCGGTATTACGGTTTGACTTATACTCATAGTCCTACTAGTGTGACAACCAATCCACAAGAGCAATAACCAATAATCCGGTAAAGCACAGTAAGACTAAGCACATTGATATTCGTCATCATTTTATTCGTGACTGTGCAGAGAAAAACCTGATTAAGTTGGTAAAAATTCCAAAGGAAGACAACTATGCAGATTTGTTCACAAAAGCATTTGATAGATCACGCTTGGAGTTGTTAGTCCAACTAAACGGGATGCGAAATCTAGACTAACCTGACCTCATTAGATAGTTTTTCTCTAACTTTTAGCTTTTAGTTTGTATTTCTAGTTAATTTACCTAAAAAAATAAAAAATAATAATAGTAATAAATAAAAACATGGAGAGAGGTCATAGAGCTCAAGGTTCAACATGACGAGATTTAGCGAAAACTAACAAACTCTAAGTGTTAAACTTTCACCCATAATGCAATATAAACTACAGTGATGTACATATTCATGTTCTGATGTGTTGGTAAGCATAAAACATGAAGATTTTCCTAGAAGCCAATAAAATAATCCAGAAATTGTCGTATGTGATACTAACTTAGACGTATGATCAATAGGTCTTAATTTCTGTGTTATAGGCTTACATAAAATTAATTACGAATGAGGTATGTAAATCAATCTGGGAGATGTATCGCTTCATCAAAATACATCTTAAACAAAGAGCAAGCACGAGTCGAAAAGAAAGTCAAGACATGTCGCTTTGTTGTACGTAAGTACAGACCTATCACCGCTGTTTTGACTTTATATAGCAAGATGTGTTGCTTTGTTGTACGTAAGTACAGACCTGTAACCGCTATCTTTGCTAAATTTGAGAAGTATGCTCTACCCTAAGAGAAACCAAGGCACTTTGTTGTACGTCAGTACAGACCTGTGTCCGACGTTTGCCTTTTAAAGATGATTTACAAATACCAAAAAGTCCTAATGATTTTTTATATGTCTTGATAACAGAGGTATGTCTAAGCATGGGACACGTAAGGTAATTTCTTGATAAATAAAAAGGCCAAAGGAAAGCTCTAGTGTTGCGTGTTTAAGTGGACAACAATACTAATAGTCGACATGGTGTTTATGTTACAACAAACAATAAAGGGATGTTAAAATTCCAAAGTGTGAAAGTGCAACACCAGAAGTGCGTTGGCAAAGCTATCTGATTGTATCTTTCTTCTATGACTCTCTCGCAAAAATATTTTCTTTGTGCTATTTTGTCTTTAATTTTAACTTCGCGTACTTTAATTTTATCTTTAATTTTCATTTTATTTTATTTTAGTTTATCAGGTAAACTTTAAGTAAGTATGAACGAGGTAATATACTTGGATTTATTCCAGTTGAAAAAAAATAGACGCGTGATAATCAGTTGCTCAAAGTGAGGTTATCCGCGATAAGTTGAAAAAGTTGAATTTTTTTCTAAGTTTTTAAAGGTTAAAATTAAGTTCGTAACATATAAGTTCGTACGAACTTATGGCAACTAAGTTCGTATGCCTCGTGTGGGGCCTATAAATATTGTCACATCATTAAATTCGTTCACCAACCAAGTACGAACTTATCCCTCACGGACTTAAGGGCGATTACAAACTTAAGGGCGATTATGAACATAACTCATTACGGTCTTGTTTTTATTTCACGAAGATACCCATCGATTCTTTTCGAACATATCACCCTTGCTTTTGGTTTACCTTCTAAGCATCAAAGTAAGTAAGTTAGGAGAGTTTAATTAGACATTTAACGGTTATATTGGGTTTTGATGTCCGAATAACAAGGGGTTACTAACTCTCGGTTTTAGGATATAAACCTTACAATTGAACCTTACTAAACCCCATTCGAACCTATTAGGACTAGTTTCATGTGTTGAATAAGTCTAAAAAGGGTTAAATTTTGGAGTTTAAATTCAAAATGCCGACCACGAACTTGTTGAAAAGAACAAGTTCGTGCAAACTTATTTCAAATTTCAAAAATTAAGTTTGTTTGAATCTAAGTTCGTACAAAGTTCATTAAGTTCGTGCGAACTTATTTGTTTTCAAAAATTCAATTTCCCAAATTTAAAAATTTTTGTTGCATGTGCAGGAACGACAGAGCGCGCGTTTGGAAACAAATACGACATGGTGGTCAGCATTGATATGTTGGCACCAAAAGCAGGGCCATACAGGGACATCCGGGCATTTCTGACCAGATCCCGAGTAGCACACGCATTAACGCATAATCCAACAATGATGATTAAGTACATTCGTCAATTTTGGAACACATTGCATCTGGATAGTTCTGTCCCCCCCCCCCCCCCCCATTCTCAGGGCAACAGTAAATGGGCAGCCGATTGCTTTCTCGGCAGCAGATTTAAGGACAATTCTAGTCCTGGGTACTGAAGCTCAGGAGAATGGTCTTGAAGATTACCCAGCTCAACTACACCAAGGGGCTTTCCAACGAATGGGGTACTCGCTTGATCTGACCAAAGCCTCGTATGTGAACAGTGGACTGATAGGGCAATGACGTTATTTGATGCACATTCTTCTCGTCTATCTAGCCCCGAAGAAGGCAGGTTTTGATGTGATGACATCCAAGCTACAAAACTGGGATGATCTCACTTGTATACAAGAAGCCATACAACTTCTTTGGCTTCTTTTTTTGCAGAATTTATACATCAGATAACAGCTCTAACTCACGAGCGATTCCTGATGTATCCTCGCTTTGCGATGATGATTATTCATCACTGTCTGCCTAATTTGCCACCATCACCGGAGGTTGTTGTAGTTTCAGGCATAGACAAACTAATGTATGCTGATTGTCTAGGCCACAGCCAGCGACGACTTGAGAATGAGCGACCACAACCTACTCCACTATTTGGAGCTTTGCTCAATGCTGCCTATGTTGCTCTAGCAGGAGATGGATGGCTAGATGACGGGCAACATGGTCTAACAGCGGCCCCAGCAGCAGCAGCACCTGCAGCACAAGTGGTGCAACCTGCCCAGCATCAGGCTGTACCAGCACCAGCAGCTCAAGCTGATCCTCGACAAGAAGCATTGGAGGATATTTTTGCTCATGGTTGAGCTACTCGAGCTGATATTGTAGAAGAGGTCATTCAGGATATTCTTCAACCACGTGAAGCACCTGAATACATTTTTGAAGATATTGAGAACTACCAACCGGAACAGTCTACTACGGCACCAGATCCATCTCAGAGCACGAAGGATGAAGAATCTGAGGTTGATTCGGATGCGGCAAAGGATATTCGAGATGCAATAAATCCACCAACATCTTAAATTTGTTATCGTTCACGTGTGATTGTGCGACAGACCTTGCAGTAGCAGGCATGGCAGCTTTAGGATGAGGATGATGATGAGTATGAACCAGAAGAGGAGACTTTGGAGAGGCATCAGAGGGCTAAACGACAAAGGATAGATCAATCGATGCCCTCTACCTCTGCAACAGTACCAACACACCAGAAATCACCACAGCCGCACCATCGATATCAGTTCCACCTCCACCAGATTCAACTACATCTGATAGCCAGATCATTCTTCGCCTTCAAGCTCTAACTGATAATCAGGTTGTGAAGATTCTCCAGCTGACTAATATGATTATTGAACTTCAGAAGCATAGCGTCCAGCTAGATCAAACGGTGGCTGATCAACAGCAGAAGATTAACACCCTTGAGGATCTGCTGGCACAACTTTTGAAAGATCGTCTAGTTTAGGGGGAGAGTTGTAGAGAGGATGCCTTGAAGCATGTTTAGAAGGACGATGAAGAAGACTACCCAAGTGCGATGTAGAGAGGATGCCTTGATCATGGCCTATGGCCAGCATACCTTATTTGATACTTCCAGTCACATACATTGGCTTTCATGCTACACTTAATGATTATTCATTTCATGCTTCTTATGGTTACACTTGATTAACCCATTGTGAGCTATGCTCATTTTATTGGCCTCATTGGACGTCCAGGTTATCATTGTTATTACCAACGCCTTACTTTGTGTTTGTATGTATAAATTCCTACTTCCGGAAGCTTACGGAGTAGGTGGCCGGACATGGAAGCCGGTTCGAGTTGCACATCTTTCGGTTCTAATCCGGCTGGCAACGGCGGGATAGCGGGTTATGCTCACGACCTATGCATCATGTGGGCTATGCCCACCCTGTTTTTATTAAAAAGATATTGCACTTGTCATTTTATAATCATTTTAACATTAATACATGTTGTATGTTTTGCACTCCATATCGATCTAGTAACTCACTTAGAAATTTTTCCTAACCGCTCACTTTTATATATCTCAGGTGGTGTTAGTAATGGCAAGATGATTATTGACTTCGATCCAAATGCTTAGTTAAGTCAGCTTGATGTCAAGACCACCCCTTTTGGTAAAAGCTTAATGCTTAATAGTGGGAATATTTGGGTAGTGTTGGTACACCCTGTGTGACGACAGTAGTCTAGTGTGTTATTGGTAGTCAATTGTAATATATAAGGCCTTTTGAATACAAAGTCATGATTATATGTTCATGTTTATGTCTTAAGTTCATGATTGTGTCTTAAGTTCATGATTGTGTATTAAGTTCATGATTGTGGATTAAGATCATCATTGCATGATAAGTTCATGATTGCATGATAAGTTCATGATTGAGTAGGTATGAACTTATGGCTGATAAGTTCATACGAACTTAGCTGCATGGGCCTGAACGTATAAGTTCATGGGCTTGGGCCATGCACGAACTTAACATGTATATTATGAACTTATGTTCAAGAATTCGTTAAAACTTCGATAATCACAATTTCAGACGTTTTTTAAGAGATAGAAAGCGACCAGAGGAGCGATACAACTTGTAGAGTTGATATTACGTCAACTAACCATCGTGTTTGGCTCCGTTTTCCCGGGTGACTATTCGTGAAGTGATCCGTTAGTGTTCAACGAGGATTCCGCACTCGTTTGACGCCAAAACGCCTTGAAAGATCTGGTAGGGTGGGACCTTATAGATAGTTTGTCTACCATCATGCTCGACATGTGTGTATATATATATAGACATGTAATGTCTTTTGGGTTGATGATAGATCTTCTAATTATGTAGAAGTATCTTCTAAATTTATCTTATATTCACTTTGGTTTATAATCAAACAAGGATATTGACTCCCTGCGAACAAGTAATGCCTGATTTTCTTTAATTACCATGTTAATTACGATTATTCTAATGTAACCCCATTAATTATTAGATTACATTGAGATGGGTGTTTCAATTTGGTATCAGAGCCGATGTTCATTGCATGAGTATAGTCGACAATACTCTACTATGAGCTCGGTTTCAGATGCTTGTATTGGCCGCCTAGGCAACACTATTATAACATAAGCTAACGTATGATTTGGCCTAGGACGGGGACAAATTTAATTTAATGAAAATGCTACTGTATAGTTAACGCGTGTATATAAGCTTAATGTCATACAGCTTGATGGCTTGACATATTGATCTAAATCCCAATATGGGGATTGATTCAAATTATGAGAATAAGGCGTATATTGAAAAGTGCCTAATAGAGGTATTACTAATGCCTCGTGATACTGATTCTCAAGTTAGAATCGTGAATACCTTGTATATTAAAGGTAATAAGCACTGATAATAATGGTGTGTTTCAAAACCATATTGGATGCTATTAATTAGCAATAAATATCTATAATTCCTTGGAAAACCAAATAAATTATAACATATACCTCAAACTAAATTAGAATGATTTTCCAAGGACATTATAGCCATAATAGCTCAAGTTTATAACTTGGATTGAAGTGATAATGAATGCTACTATGTAGCGATTGTCGTTGTAATACGTGACCATCATGACCCTCTTCGGGAAATAGGCGATGGGTGAGTTGTTCTCCCTGTAGCTCCTTTTTGAATCAATGAGAAAATAATTGGTTATGACAACTATGAATGAAATAAATGATGGATTCTAAAAATATTTATATATATACATGCATCTTTAAGAAAGACTAAAATAGGTGTAAGACCTAAAGGTCGATATACATGGAAGAATGTGAAAAAAAGAATTATAAAGAAGGGTAAAATGCAATACGATGACTATGATATTAAAAGAGAAGTCCCTTGTGGGGAATAAAGTTATGAAATTACACTTTTATATTAATTATACAAGTAATGAAATATCCCATGATCCAAATGATCCATAAATGATATAATTATATTGAGATAGTAGTTACATACATATATGAGAAGTATGGGAGGCCTTGTACCCTCAAATCAAATTTTATAACTCTATTAATAGTCCAAGTTAGGACTCAAGAAGAGTTTTATTAGTATTGATAACACTTAATATAGTTGAAGTATTAAATGGTTTAGATAAGGATTCATTACTTGTTAATAATTTAAATAATTCCAAAAGTTGAATTTCAAATTATGTATCGTACAGTTGGTTAAAGACTGTGGGATAACGAATTCTTTATACCAAAGGACGTCACCTGTAAAGGTGCATACCGTAAACTGAAAGGGTAATAGTCCAAAATAAATATCTTTTGCCTTGTCTTGATGATCTATTTGATCAATCGCAAGGTGCTAAATACTACTCCTAGAGTGAATTGCGAATTGAATATCATCAATTAAAGTTCCATGAGGGGGTGTACCAAAGACCTCATTTCATACTTGATGTGGTCATCATAAATTTTGTTGATGCCGTTTGAACTCACAAATGCACTAGTTGCACCTATGGATCTGATGAACCAATTATGTCGACCTATGTTGGATAAATCGGTTATCGTTTATCGATAGTATTCTAATCTATCCAAAGCTAAAATCTGAATATATTATGCATCCCCGTGAGATGTCGAAAATACTTTGCAAGAGAAGCTTATGTAAAGATTTCTAAATGCGACTTCAAGATATAAATTTCAAACCAAACTTCATAAACCTAAATGCATGCATATATATATATATATATATATATATATATATATATATATATATATATATATATATATATATATATATATATATATATATATATATATATATATATATATATATATGTATACACACAGCCATACATAAACTTGTGTAGTCGCTATAATTAGCGTCACATACAATAAATACAATAAACCTGCTAAGTGTTGAAACCTAAATTTTAGTCCGAATCTTGGCCATATCATCTCCGAGGAGGGAGTACCTTCGTATCCCTTTAAAATGGAGGCTATTTGTTTATGATAGTTGCTGTTAATGCAACTGAAATGAGAAATTCCAGAGATTGGCCAAAGGATCTAATCTGCACTTAAATGTGAGTGTCCCATTAGTTCAACTTATCTCTTTCTGGGTACTTCTCAAGAATTGAAATTGTTTTAAGGATCACATATAGGTCCTTAAGCCTGACGGTTTCGTAATATGCTACTAAAAGAAACTTGTAATATCAAGTATACTTATCATCTGAGAAATATTCAAAGGTATTAGTCAAAACCGATAATTAAATACTAATTAAATAATCATAAAATTGTCATTAATAATAAATTGGACCTATTTCATATAAGTTAAATAAGTAGTTAATTACATTGGATACCCACAAGTGTTATATACTTGACTAAATAACGAACCCATGTTGATAAAAAAAGGTTCAATGAAAAAGGAACATATAAAGTGTGACTCATTATGAAGGTCACTGAAGATTAATTTAAAAATAAAGGTATCACACCTAATTGATTCTGTTAGCCCTAAAATAGTGTGTAATTAAATATAATAAAAGTCTAGGTTCAATTTATAAATAGGATTAGTTTACTTTGTGGGGAATCTCAATTTCCTAGACTTTGAGGGGAGTGTTTGGACAAACCCCAAAAGTAATCTTAGGTATATATAGTATTGTTCTCATAGGGTTTTGGAGAAGCCTCCAAGTAGCCTCCACCCTAAATGTGTGTTTTTTAGTGTGAAAGTTCATATAGATTGAGTGTGTAAAATTCTCTCTTGGTAATCTTCATATTCTTAATGCAAATCATTTGATTTATTGTGTTTGAGTGCAAAATAGACTAGGAATCAAAGTTGTCAATGGTTTCCCTAGCTAGCCTTCTTTCAGCAACACATTTCTTATTGGTCAGGTTGTCAAAGTGGAATTGGGTCTTGATTGATGAAGGGGTGGTGGACACAGACTTCTCTTTGGTCACAGAGACCTTTGATTCCTTCTCTTTCACTATCGTCTTCTTCTCATAGTAAGTTTCTTTGACAGCTTCCTCCAACCTCCTTTCCACTATCAAAGATGGCATTTTTACTTTCATTGCCTCTTTGGCAGCCAAAACCTAAGCAGCTTTCACAGAGGCTTCTTCCTCTCTGGCTCTTTCCAGGAGCTCAGCTTGCCCTTGTTTCCACTCATAGTATGTTTCTACTAGAACTTTCATCTCCTTTGCTTGGGCTTTATCATATTGAAGCTGAAGCGTTCTTTCAACATCCACATCCATAACCGCCTTGCATTTTCCTTTGGCTGATGTGGATGGAGAAATCTCAACCTCCTCTTATTATGATGGTTCCAATACTAATTGTCTTTTTTTACTTGGCCTGGCCTCAGTCATAAGATCCTCCCCCTTAGATGGTGTAGGGCTTGGATACTTAGCCTGGGTAGGCTCAGCAGTCCTGGAATCAGGAGATCTACCTGCAGTAACACCAGCTGTTACTTGGCATGTTGTTTGCCTAATTGAAGTTGATTTTTCCTTGAAAGGAGATGAAGATTTCTCCCCCTTAGACTTAGAGGGATATTTTTCCCTTTTTATCTTTTAGGCAAACTTCTTTTCCCCCTTTGAAGGAGATGACACAGTGCCTTCAACATCAGTGCTGCCCAAAGGAATAGATCCAATGGGCTTTGCTGCAGCAGGTTTGGTAACAAGTGTTAGATCAACCAGGCTATGCACTAAGAGAGCCAAGCTGTCCAACACTTCAGCGAACTGGGTAAGTCATTTCTCTAGAGAGGATGATTGAGAGGTAGTGGTAGCTGAAAGAATGGGAATTGCAACTCTGTCAGCATCATTGAACATGAGGCTTTTAAGTTGTGTAAGAGTGAGATTTATGGACTCCTTCACATCTGCGAATCCAAATGCCACTGAATTTTAAAGAGATACCACTAAGGTATTTAGAGAGGCTAAGGTGGAGGGTTGAGAAACAAAACAGGCTTCAACAACACTTGACAACTTTTGAGAAACAGTTGTAACTGTCAAGCTGGACATAGAGTCCTGCTAATGAGAGAGAAAGGATGAGAGGGAAGATGAGAGTTGGTGCAGCTGTGCAGTGAGTGCAGTCAGCTGAGAAGAATAATCAGGTTGAGGAGAGGGATGGGGAAAGGATGACTTTAACGAGTCAAGGAATGATGCAAGTTGTGCTGACACAGAGTCTCAAATGGTGGATGGTAGGGTGGACATGGATATGTCCAAAGAATCAACCTTGTTAGACAACACATGAAGATGTTCTTTCATGGAAACGTCCTTTGGTAATGGAGGAGTGTGGGTGGATTGTTTGGATTGTGTAGAAGGGGATGAAGGTGAGGATGGAGGTGAACTTTAGGGGGATAAGAAAGGCTCATTGGGTGATGGTAGAGGCACAGTGGAAAGAAGTTTCATAGGCTGTGCAAATGAGAGATGACCCAATTTAAAGGGGTTAATGATACCCTCGATAGTGGATAAACATGCATAATGGGGTGAGGTGGTTGAACTGCTTGGCTTCTCAAGAACCACTAGTATTGTGATTCCTACATCGAATTCATGGGAAGAACCCTTAGTGGTGCCTAGGTCTTAAGGCACCTCCTAATGGGATAAGATTGGATGCACTTCAACATCATCAGTCGTGAAGACTGGTGATGGAATTTGCAGATTGGTGAAGCCTTCAACAAAGGGTTGGTCTGTACCCTATGGTTCATCAGGCTGGGGTATTGGTCCTTCAACAACTGGTGGGGATGTAACAGTAAGATCATGAGGATCGGAGACTGAAGGCTGATAAGTTGGTGGGCTAGAACCAACAGTTTTGACACCTTGTTTATCATGTTGTTCTGAAATTAAGAAAAAGTCAGATACGTCTAAAGAGACGTGCTCCATGTCTGTTTATCCGCATACTATGGGACGAGGTGGATAGAAATATGTGAAAAAAAATTGGTAACTACATTTATAAAACAGTAATTTGTTTATGTTTTCTGTTTTCTATTTCTTAAGTACTGTATATATATACTAAGTGGTTTAACATTATATGTGTATTTGATGATTATAAGATCGAAGAAAAAGTAATTGAAACAGATGAAGAACCCCCACGTGGTATATTGTGGTTGAAAGGAAGACAAAACAAAGAAGGGGTATTTCGAGATGAAAGGACTAAAGCAAAGCCCGATGAAGTAGTAAGCATTTTGACATATATATATATGCTTGACAGATATATGCTAATACATAATTTATTTACATATTCATGTTTATTTTCATGAAACAAATTACTTACTGCCTATTGGAATCTTTAATGCAGAGAGCCACTGAGGACAATATCAATGCCGGAACCTTAATGGTTGATGAGGGGACTGATGCCTTGACAGAGGTATTTGGTCCCGAAAAGTCGGGATATGCAAGAGGAGTGGGCAGCGGAGTGACAATCTGAAAATATTTTAATATTCCTCGAAAAAAAGCATCGGATGATGAGAGAGTCAAACTACTTGAAGCAGCAATTGCTGCTGAGAGACGCGAACGTGAAGCTGTGAGACGCGAAAGTGAAGCTGATCTGAGACGCAAACGTGAAGACAAAGAACTTAAGATAAAGTTGTGGACAACGAAAATGGATGATATACAGGCAATGGTTCACCAACTTATGGCTCGGTTTTATGCACAAGGGGAGAAGCCAGAATCATTGTCAACTCATGCACCAGAATATGAGGAAACCATTTATTGTATTAAATATGCTAATTAATATTTTATACATTTATTTTACTAACAAATGCATTTCTTAATTTTTATTGCAGGTGTCTCCAGTGGTGTCTCCACCATTGGACGTTAATTCTAACGCTGCCAATACTCATCAGGATGAGGGTCATTTTGCGAAGGATGTAAGGTCACCTACCTACGGATCCGATCTTGACGCGACACCATCCAATGAGTGCGGAATCCTCATTAGGGGCTTAACGGATTGATAACACGCACGAAACACGGAGACTAACACGATGATAGACGTAAACACGAACGTCCCGACACGTGATTCTCTCAAAGAACACTCTGAAAATACTCTGCAAACACTCACAAGTTCGTAATCGCCTCCGAACACTGATTTCTGCAAAATCTTTTATCATAACTGATTAACCCTTAATCATAACCATTAATCTCGAACTTAGCCTGGACAAGTTCGAGAAGGCCCAAGCTCACGAACTTGTCCACCATTAAGTTCGAATCTTGGCTTTGAACTTATTCTAGAACTTGTCTTTGAACTTGTTCTAGAACTTATGTTTGAACATATCTTTGAACTTATGTTTGAACTTAAGTAAAACATCAATCACAGACAAGTTCAAACATATATACAATCAGTATCAAACATATATCAAACATGTGAATTAACGTGCAATTACGAAGACTTTAACTATTACAAAATATTATCTACACTTAGACTACTATCGTCACACAGGATGCACTAACAAAGGAAAAGCCAGCTGTACAAACAAATGCAAGTATTCAAATATTTGAATTAAATTGATCAGTTTATTATTATTTTCGAGTTCACTTTGATTTAATAGTTTTACATATATACATGACTTATTAATTTACCGAGTTTTATATATAGGAATCGATTGGTAAATCTGTTGGCGAGCCAAAGAACACGACGCCTGATTCACAAGTCCCGAAGAATACTAAACCGAGGCAAAAGAGGCAGTACTCTCCAACAGTGCCAAAACAACCGCAGGTATATAACTTTCAAACTCAGAACTTTATATTGAAACTCAAAATGATTACAGCTTTCACATGAACCTCTATTTCTTTTAATTAGATGAAGAACACAAACTATTCTTAGGCTTTTACAACCTTAGAGGCTTAGGAAAACTTAAAACAGAATAGCAAAATATTACGTGTGTACATTGAGAACATTTCTCTACTCTATTTTTTCTATTCTATTTGATTCCATGTAAAACTACGATTTATCTTCGAGAGATATCTTCAAATCTTCTTATCTTTCTATTCTATTTGATATTATTAATAAGCAACTTCATCATTTGACTCTAGCAGCTAGAGTTTCTTGAATTAGCAGCTTGAGTTTCTTGAACTAACAACTACAGAATTGTAACCACCCCAGAAGTATGCTAACAGCATGAAAGCCTCAACTGGCAGCTTGACATTTATACTACATTATATTTTCCTAACAATGTATTCATCCAAAATATTCATCCGTACATTGATCTTCAGTTTAATCAAATTCTGATGCATGCATACATACAAATTTAAAATAAATACATGATAATCATTATCATTTTCTTTAGATGTTCAGATGTAGACTGTGGAACATAAAGAGAGCAAGCGTCATTGCTAAGGGTACTGTCTACCTGACAGATGAAAAACAGATGCTTCATAACACACCACAACCAGATGATTGCTACAAAGTGTCCGTTGACCAATCGATAATGGATGTAGCTTGTATTCCGGACGAAGGAAACAATGGTTTCATAACAGCTAAAAATGCAGTAGGTGGTTTTTATGCATGGCCTAAGGACAAAGTGATTATTGATGAGGGTCACGAGGTATTTTATCTTCCTAGCTAGCTACACACACACACACACACACACACACACACATATAGTTCTTCATTTTAATTTAGTGTTTCATAAATATACGCCTTGTTTCTTATTACAGGTAACACAACCAGATTTTGGACAAAAGGCACAGCTGGTGCTCACCAGAAGTAAAACGAAAGCGAAACAACCAAAAATCAATTTGTGTGACTAGTCCTGATTTGCAAAAGCAAGCGAAGACCAGAATGAAGACTCAAAAGTCATTACATTACAATCCTCTATAATTAGTTGATGCAGTTACTACACATGTACATATTCCAAATTTTTTTTTGGTGTTATATAAAAAAATATATCATATGGTCATATGCTGTGGCCACTGTTTGATTAAATATTTGTGTGACTAAATAGTGCATAAAATTTAAGTGGTCATTGGGTGAACAATTATGGTCACACTTTTTAACACCTACTGCCACATTTGGCATAATTTTATGTGACCAAAGCCCACAACAAGACACTCGTTGTGTAACCAAATGGTTGCAATCAACCACACACAAATAAAAATAAAAGTGACCATTGCATGGACAATAGTCGCACAAAATACAAGTTTACCTCACTTAAAAGAGCATATGATCACACTTTTTAACACCTACGAACACATTTGGCATAATTTTATGTGACCAAAGCCCACAACAAGACACTCGTTGTGTGACTAAACGGTTGCAATCAGCCACACACAAAAAAATAAAGTGGTCATTGCATGGACAATAGTCACACATAATACAAGTTTACCTCACCTAAAAGAGCATATGATCACACTTTTTAACACCTACGAACACATTTGACATAATTTTATGTGACCAAAGCCCACAACAAGACACTCGTTGTGTGACTCAATGGTTGCAATCAGCCACACACAAAAAAAATAAAGTGGTCATTGCATGGACAATAGTCACACATAAAACAAGTTTACCTCACTTAAAAGAGAATATGGTCACACTTTTTAACACCTACGTCCACATTTGACATAATTTTATGTGACTAAAGCCCACAACAAGACACTCGTTGTGTGACCAAATGGTTGCTATCAGCCACACACAAAAAAATAAAGTGGCCATTGCATGGACAATAGTCACACATAATACAAGTTTACCTCACTTAAAAGAGAATATGATCACACTTTTTTACACCTACGGCCACATTTGGCATAATATTATGTGACCAAAGCCCACAACAAGACACACGTTGTGTGACCAAATGGTTGCAATCTGCCACACACAAATAAAAATAAAGTGGCCATTGCATGGCCAATAGTCACACAAAATACAAGTTTACCCCACTTAAGAGAACATATGATCACATTTTTTAACACCTACGACCACATTTGGCATAATGTAATGTGACCAAAGCCCACAACAAGACACTCTTTGTGTGATCAAAAGGTTGCAATCAGCCACACACACATAAAATAAAGTGGTCATTGCATGGACAATAGACACACAAAATACAAGTTTACCTCACTTAAAAGAGAATATGGTCACACTTTTTAACACCTACGACCACATTTGGCATAATATTATGTGACCAAAGCCCACAACAAGACACTCGTTGTGTGACCGAATGGTTGCAATCAGCCACACACAAATAAAAATAAAGTTGCCATTGCATTGACAATAGTCACACAAAATATATTTTTACCTCTCTTAAAAGAGCATATGATCACACTTTTTAACACCTACGGCCATATTTGGCACAATTTTATGTGACCAAAGCCAACAACAACACACTCGTTGTCTGATCAAAACGTTGCAATTAGCCACACACACATAAAAAATAAAGTGGTCATTGCATCGACAATAGACACACAAAATACTAGTTTACCTCTCTTAAAAGAGCATATGATCACACTTTTTAACACCTACGGCCACATTTGGCATAATTTTATGTAACCAAAGATAACAACCAGACACTCTATGTGTGACCGAATGGTTGCAATCAGCCACACACACATAAAAATAAAGTGGCCATTGCATTGACAATAGACACACAAGATACAAGTTTACCTCTCTTAAAAAGCATATGATCAGACTTTTTAACACCTACGACCACGTTTGGCATAATTTTATGTAACCAAAGCCCACAACAATACACTCGTTGTGTGACCGAATGGTTGCAATCATCCACACACACATAAAAATAAAGTGGCCATTGCATGGACAATAGTGACACAAAATACAAGTTTACCTCACTTAAAAGAGCATTTGGTCACACTTCTTAACACCTATGACCTCATTTGGCATAATTTTATGTGACCAAAGCCCATGACAACACACTCGTTGTCTGACCAAATGGTTGCAATCAGCCACACACAAAAAAATAAAGTGGCCATTGCATGGACAATAGTCACACAAAATACATTTTTACCTCTCTTAAAAGAGCATATGATCACACTTTTTAACACCTACGGCCACATTTGGTATAATTTTATGTGACCAAAGCCCACAACAAGACACTCGTTGTGTAACCAAATGGTTGCAATCTGCCACACACAAATAAAAATAAAGTGGCCATTGCATGGACAATAGTCACACAAAATACAAGTTTACCTCACTTAAAAGAGCATATGGTCACACTTTTTAACACCTAGATCCACATTTGGCATAATTTTATGTGATCAAAGCCCACAACAAGACACTCGTTGTGTGACCAAATGGTTGCTATCAGCCACACACAAAAAAATAAAGTGGCCATTGCATGGACAATAGTCACACATAATACAAGTTTACCTCACTTAAAAGAGAATATGGTCACACTTTTTAACACCTAGATCCACATTTGGCATAATTTTATGTGATCAAAGCCCACAACAAGACACTCGTTGTGTGACCAAATGGTTGCTATCAGCCACACACAAAAAAATAAAGTGGCCATTGCATGGACAATAGTCACACATAATACAAGTTTACCTCACTTAAAAGAGAATATGGTCACACTTTTTAACACCTAGATCCACATTTGGCATAATTTTATGTGATCAAAGCCCACAACAAGACACTCGTTGTGTGACCAAATGGTTGCTATCAGCCACACACAAAAAAATAAAGTGGCCATTGCATGGACAATAGTCACACATAATACAAGTTTACCTCACTTAAAAGAGCATATGATCACACTTTTTAACACCTACGTCCACATTTGGCATAATTTTATGTGACCAAAGCCCACAACAAGACACTCGTTGTGTGTCTAAATGGTTGCAATCAGCTACACAAAAAAAAATAAATAAAGTGGCCATTGCATGGGCAATAGTCACACATAATACTAGTTTACCTCACTTAAAAGAGAATATGGTCACACTTTTTAACACCTACGGCCACATTTGGCATAATACTATGTGACCAAAGCCCACAACAAGACACTCGTTGTGTAACCAAATGGTTGCAATCTGCCACACACAAATAAAAATAAAGTGGCCATTGCATGGACAATAGTCACACAAAATACAAGTTTACCTCACTTAAAAGAGAATATGGTCACACTTTTTAACACCTACGACCACATTTGGCATAATATTATGTGACCAAAGCCCACAACAAGACACTCGTTGTGTGACCGAATGGTTGCAATCAGCCACACACAAATAAAAATAAAGTTGCCATTGCATTGACAATAGTCACACAAAATATATTTTTACCTCTCTTAAAAGAGCATATGATCACACTTTTTAACACCTACGGCCATATTTGGCACAATTTTATGTGACCAAAGCCAAGAACAACACACTCGTTGTCTGATCAAAACGTTGCAATCAGCCACACACACATAAAAAATAAAGTGGTCATTGCATCGACAATAGACACACAAAATACTAGTTTACCTCTCTTAAAAGAGCATATGATCACACTTTTTAACACCTACGGCCACATTTGGCATAATTTTATGTAACCAAAGATAACAACCAGACACTCTATGTGTGACCGAATGGTTGCAATCAGCCACACACACATAAAAATAAAGTGGCCATTGCATTGACAATAGACACACAAGATACAAGTTTACCTCTCTTAAAAAGCATATGATCAGACTTTTTAACACCTACGACCACATTTGGCATAATTTTATGTAACCAAAGCCCACAACAATACACTCGTTGTGTGACCGAATGGTTGCAATCATCCACACACACATAAAAATAAAGTGGCCATTGCATGGACAATACTGACACAAAATACAAGTTTACCTCACTTAAAAGAGCATTTATTCACACTTCTTAACACCTACGACCGCATTTGGCATAATTTTATGTGACCAAAGCCCACGACAACACACTCGTTATCTGACCAAATGGTTGCAATCAGCCACACACAAAAAAATAAAGTGCCATTGCATGGATAATAGTCACACAAAATACATTTTTACCTCTCTTAAAAGAGCATATGATCACACTTTTTAACACCTACGGCCATATTTGGTATAACTTTATGTGACCAAAGCCAACAACAACACACTCGTTGTCTGATCAAAAGGTTGCAATCAGCCATATACACATAAAAATAAATTGGTCATTGCATCGACAATAGACACACAAAATACAAGTTTACCTCTCTTAAAAGAGCATATGATCACACTTTTTAACAACTACGGCCACATTTGGCATAATTTTATGTAACCAAAGCCCACAAACAGACACTCGTTGTGTGACCGAATGGTTGCAATCAACCACACACACATAAAAATAAAGTGGCCATTGCATGGACAATAGACACACAAAATACAAGTTTACCTTTCTTAAAAGAGCATATGATCACACTTTTTAACACCTACGGCCACATTTGGCATAATTTTATGTAACCAAAGCCCACAACAAGACACTCGTTGTGTGACCGAATGGTTGCAATCAGCCACACACACATAAAAATAAAGTGGCCATTGCATGGACAATAGTGACACAAAATACAAGTTTACCTCACTTAAAAGAGCATTTGGTCACACTTCTTAACACCTACGGCCGCATTTGGCATAATTTTATGTGACCAAAGCCCACAACAACACACTCGTTGTCTGACCAAATGGTTGTAATCAGCCACACACACATAAATATAAAGTGGCCATTGCATGGACAATAGTCACACAAAATACAAGTTTACCTCACTTAAAAGAGCATATGATCACACTTTTTAACACCTACGGCCATATTTGGCATAATTTATTGTGACCAAAGCCCACAACAAGACACTCTTTGTGTGATCAAAAGGTTGCAATCAGCCACACACACATAAAATAAAGTGGTCATTGCATGGACAATAGACACACAAACTACAAGTTTACCTCACTTAAAAGAGAATATGGTCACACTTTTTAACACCTACGGCCACATTTGGCATAATATTATGTGACCAAAACCTACAACAAGACACTCGTTGTGTGACCGAATGGTTGCAATCAGCCACACACAAATAAAAATAAAGTTGCCATTGCATTGACAATAGTCACACAAAATATATTTTTACCTCTCTTAAAAGAGCATATGATCACACTTTTTAACACCTACGGCCATATTTGGCAAAATTTTATGTGACCAAAGCCAACAACAACACACTCGTTGTCTGATCAAAACGTTGCAATCAGCCACACACACATAAAAATAAAGTGGTCATTGCATCGACAATAGACACACAAAATACAAGTTTACCTCTCTTAAAAGAGCATATGATCACACCTTTTAACACCTACGGCCACATTTGGCATAATTTTATGTAACCAAAGCCAACAACCAGACACTCTATGTGTGACCGAATGGTTGCAATCAGCCACACACACATAAAAATAAAGTGGCCATTGCATTGACAATAGACACACAAGATACAAGTTTACCTCTCTTAAAAAGCATATGATCACACTTTTTAACACCTACGGCCACATTTGGCATAATTTTATGTAACCAAAGCCCAAACAATACACTCGTTGTGTGACCGAATGGTTGCAAGCATCCACACACACATAAAAATAAAGTGGCCATTGCATGGACAATAGTGTAGGTCCCGAGAGGTTCCCAAAGTATATAGTTATAAGCTGTAGAGGGGGGGTGAATACAGCAATTTAAAAACTACACACTCTTTTCTCAATGTTTGTATGTATTATCAACAATTTGTTAATTACAAACAAGCTTGAATGCGGAAGAGTTCAAGCTGAGATGACAGATACAACAGTATGCTTACTAGTCTAAGACAGACTCGAACTAGTATACAGTGAATACACTCACTAAGAGGCACTCACTGTGTTTACAAGACTGAAGGAACAGCTTAGGTAAAACAGCTTAATCACACAGATGCTGGTTTACAGAAGACTTGCATGCATGAAGATCACACTTGCACGTTCACTCTTGGTTTAAGCACTTAGCTTTCTTCACTTTTTTTTGACCTTAGAAGCTTCCTTTTATACTCACTTAGAGGATCTCAGAGAAACATCTTCATTAGACAGAATGAAAAGGAAAAGTCTTGTTGAAAAGACAACATAACCTTTTCTGCACTTTTCTGAAAAGCAGACTTGTCTTCATATGTGCAGAACTTTTGTCTTTTTACTTTGTCTACTGTTGCATTGCCTTTAACTAATTTAGGAATGTCAACTTTGCGTCTTTCTTCCCTGTAAAGGCCTATTTTGATATAAGAAAAAGGTCTGTCACCCTTTTTCAAATATCCTTTTGTCTTCATGTTACAGAACAGCGTGGGCAGGCTGAGCAGTTCTGTTTTCCACTTTGTCTTCGACTTTGTAAACTGATCTTGTAGTCAAAAAACAATACATGATGACTTGGAAACAAATTCCATAAGTGTTTGCCTGTTTCACAAAAGAAACAGGGTGGTCTGTCACCAAAGACAGAACACTTTTTAAAAAAATGCCCAAGCTGCTCAATAGTGGTAGGAGCAGCGTAGGACAGTTATGTCCAAGGGCCTGTTCAGCAAGACAGACAGCTTGGGCAGCTGGAACACTGTCTTAGTTTGCAACACATGCAACAATATAGAACAGCGTTAAACTGCATATTTGCAAATCAGTTTCAGGTTTCAATAAGACATATAACAGGCCTTAAATTCAACCTTCCAATGACATCAAGCAGTTTGATTATAAATCTCCCCCTCAGATGTAGAACAGTTTTGACTGAGCCAGTCCTTGTCCTAACAACTCCCACTACTTTGCAATAACCAGTTCAAGCTGGTCTTGTTCAAAAAAATCTTATATATTGTTTACAGTACAGGTGTGCTGAAATAAATTATCAACATTAGCAGTAAAGAAAAGATCAGTTTAGATAGTACACTGAGTTCTTGACTATACTAGGCCCCAAAACACGAAGCGGCCCAAAATAGGAACAACACATGTCTTTCGTTACAAAGTAAAAACTAATGTACGAATGTATTTTTAACAACTAATGTAATAATGTACACTATATGTACAGGTGTTGTACAACTAATGTCAGTTGGTTTGGACTGTTGAGTTGGGGAGCAGATAATGGCAAGCTTCCACTAATGGCAGCTTCCATCTCTCACCTACCCAGATGGGAGATGACTCATATCAGATGGAGAAGTTCCTTAAACCATCCTTCCATTCTTCCGCTTGTATCCTCAGTTTCCTCAACTTCACATCCTGAGGATCCTGAACGTGGGATCACGTGAGTTCTCATCTTTTCATAGAAGCCTCTAGCGTGATCGCCAGATGGCTGCTCTCCCATTTGCTGACTGCCCTGGAGAAGAAACTGGCAAGTCTGAAGGCGTCAAGTTGTCTCATATCAACTTTGTGACACCACGCACACGTAGAAAACCATCTTCTCGGTAGCCAACATGGCAGACCACGACATACGACGCCTACATAGCTCTGAGGCTCGTTGGAAGCACGTCCTTCCTGAGTTTACGGGGATCTACAAAAAAATGACCCCCAGCCTCAGGGTCTTCTATAATCTTGCCATCACGCAACGCTATTCCTTGAGGCAACTATGATCAACTCCTTTTTTTCAATGGCATAGGTCCCCCCTGTTCAATCAGCGTAAGAGTAGCTCCATCCTCTGTATCCTCTCTTGTGCATTCAGGCCTTTAGTTTGGTATGTCACAGAGACCACCCTCTTGTTTTTTTACTTCTGTTTGGAATCAGGCCCAGCTCACTTACTCTTTCCCATCAGCTTCCTTGAGGTATGCCCTGAGAGTCTTAGCCGTTTCTGACTATACTGGCTCAGGGGCCACTGCCAGCTCTCCACCCATCCCTGTAGCCCATGCTGGGCAACATCAGTGTGATCGAGGATTCCATTTCAGGAGCCTGTTGCCCCCTCCTGGTGAATCTGGAAGTTTTCCACTGTGTGGCCTTTCTTGAAATGGAACAGCTTTGACAATTGCTTCCTTGGGCAGTCCTTAGTAGCAACTCATGAAATTTCTTTCTAGCAGTTGTCAAATTGGAAGTGTGGCTCTGGCAAGGGTCTGTTGTTGGGGCATAAAAGAGAAAGAGAAACCTAGTAATTTCCTCGACCTTCCTTTTCTTATTTCTCCTGCGGATTTTCCTGGCAGTCTTCGATTATTTTTCGTTTTGCAGCCTCCAGGTAGGACAGTTTAATATTTCTATTGGGCCTTCTTGGAGAGCAAAGGACTATAAGAAGCTTTGGCAGATGCTTCGTCTTTGTTCTTAAACGTTCCTAGCCAGAGCTTGAAGTTGTTTCTCCCTAAACTCAAAGTATTTGTGCATAGGGAGGGCCCCATCTTTCCACTTTGCTCTGGCTTGTGGGGATTTGCATATGCTGCCCAGTTTTCTTTCTGCTGTAGGAATCCTTGCTACGCGGTTCTTTTCCTTTAGCTGCCCGCTGCCTATTTAAGGAAACAGCAGCGGTCAGGAATTTCTTCTTCTTCTCGTTCTTCTGATAAATAAGGTGCCTCCTTTTGGGCTGCGAGGCCATGTCCTCAGGGAATGATTTCCTCCCCCTAGACTGAGGCAGGGTTTTCGGAGAGAAGCCCTGAGTAGGCATGTAGCTTGAGAAGCACCTTCAGCAGCACCTGATTTCAAAAAATCGCCTGTTGGCTGACAGTGTGAGTTGCAGACACTGTTATCTTCCAGAATTACACACTCTTCTAGGATAAGAAGTTTTCTCCGCCTTAGACTTAGTCTTCGAGGGGCATGATGACTTCTCCCCCTTTTGAAGGAGATTGAGCAGCGACTTCCACACCTGGTCTGCCTGAAGAAACAAAGCTCAGCAGAGGCTTGCCGCAGGTTTTAGGAGGATTTAGGACCAACACAGGCTGTTCACTAAGTAAGCCCAAGTTATCACTTCACCTCCTAAGTTGGGAATGACAGTTTGAAGAGAAGATGTTGGGCAAGCAGAAGAGTAGGTCAACTTAAGGAGATTTTTCCCTATCAGACGCGGTGGAACAGCAGAGAGTGTGCAGGCTGTGCAGATGAGTTCTAGCGAATCTTGGCACATCAGCCAGGTTAACTGATGATACAGAGTTGGATAGGGAACAATAGATGTCTGTAAGACTGGCCCAAGTGTTAGGAAGAGTAGAGTTGCAAAGAAGTGATGATAGATGACAGCTGTTGGGGGAAATGGGCTGCCATGGAGGGACACAGAGTCCTGTTGGAAGGAGAGGATAGAGGAGAGAGAAGGTGGTACAATTTTGCAGCTGGGCAGTGAGTGCAATCATCTGTGGCGAGAGTGGTCAGTTTTGAGGAGGGCTGGGAAAGGACTTCGTTATAACATATCAAGAATCCCTTTGGCTGACCAGACAGAGTCTGAATGAATGACTGTAGGGGTGCATGGTGTTTCCAAGAACCAACTTTGTTGGTACATCAAAGAAAGCTAATCCTTCAAAGGCATGGTCCTTTGGGAAGATGGTGGTGTATGGGTGGATTGTTTGGAGCGGGTAGAGGGAGATGAGGATGATGAGGCTGTGTAGTGAGATGTGATTAAGAGGGACGATGAGACTTGGGATTAGAAGCTCCATAGGCCTGGGCAAAAGTAGATGGCCCCAGGTTCGAGGGATCAAGAGGTCCTTCAGCAGCAGCGGACTATAGCTGCATCATCAGGAAGTGATGATGTTTGTGGCCTTTCAGATGCTGCCTTGTTTGCGACACCCTCATGAAGACCAGTGGTGGTTCCCTCTGCGAGTGCCATTGGTCTAAAGGCACCTCAGACATGGGGAGATGGAATATGCATTTCAACATAAGCATTGGATGAAAACCATGCTGATGGATTATGGGCATTGGGAAGCAGCCCTCACCAGAGGGATGTATGATCCCTGGAGGGTTCATCAGCTTGGATAGTGGGCCCAGTCAGCAGCTTTTGGTGTGTGAACACTGAATCATGTGGACAAGTGTTTGAGGCTGAGCTGGCTGAGTGGTCTATATCAGCAGCTGGGCACCTCCGTGCAAGACTCAGGGTGTGAGGTGAATATGAGTGGGGGACAGTTGTGGGACCCACAGATGGAGTGAGAGGACTCCTGTCTTTCATATCCTCAGCCTGTTGGGAGCGCTTGGCATACGTTGATGTTGGGTATCCCTCCATTTGTAACAACTGGTTTCCGATTGGGAGGCAACCCAGAGGGTCTAGGCTGTACTCACGGGTCGACTCAGATTGAGAGTGAAGCATGCTCCAAATGAAGCTGAACCTTCGCCCCAAATAGGACTAGGCAGCGGGGGTTGCATTCTTTTACAACTGAACCCGTTGAGATAGGGAACAAGAGGAAGGTGGTTTTGTATTCTGTTTATCTTTTTGGCTATGATTTTTCTTTG
Organism: Centrapalus pauciflorus; assembly: GCA_020465985.1. Classification (NCBI taxonomy): domain Eukaryota; kingdom Viridiplantae; phylum Streptophyta; class Magnoliopsida; order Asterales; family Asteraceae; genus Centrapalus; species Centrapalus pauciflorus. Next base: position 66,594 of record JAANYP010004819.1, on the reverse strand, counting down.
GGTAAATGGATGGATTGAAGTTTGGTGAATTGCTGGAGTAGGGAGAGGTAGCTGTTTGGATAGGAGGTGAGACTGGGCGAGGAACAGTGGGGCTGGCCTTTTCCATCGTCGCTTGTGCCACAGAGGCACCAGCCAAAAGGCTTCGGCGCTCAACGATGAGCCCAGTGAGGAAATCCTGC
>JAANYP010004819.1:50149-62936 GCA_020465985.1 Centrapalus pauciflorus | reverse complement strand
CTTTGGATCAGCTTGGAACCTAGCACATAAACAGGTGGCAAACATAATGTCAGGTCTACTAGCAGTCAAGTATAGCAAGCTCCCAATCATGCCTCTGTAAGCTGTTACTGAAACAGCTTTGCCACTGGCATCAGCATCCAATTTTACATTGGTTGCCATTGGGGTTTTAATAGGAGAACTTTGATCGAATTTGAACTTTTTCAAAAGATCTAAAGTGTACTTTCTTTGATTTATAAAAATTCCAGTTGAGGTTTGTTTAACCTGTATTCCTAAAAAGAAAGTTAGTTCTCCCATCATACTCATTTCATACTTTTAGATTTCATGAGTATTGAAATTCTTGCATAACTGCTCCATTAGTAGAAAACCAAATATTAATGTCATCCACATAAATTTTGAACAAGCATAATATCAGACGTCACCTCTTTATGAACAGTGTGGTATCCACTTTACCTCTGGAGTACCCATTGCTCATAAGGAATTCAGTAAGAGTGGTCATACCAGCTTCTAGGGGCTGTTTGAGACCATAGAGAGCTTTGTCCAACTTATAGACAAAACCTGGGTGTTTGTTCATTTTCCAACACCTGGAAGGCTGCTTGGACATATACTTCTTCCTTGCAGCTTCCCATTCAAATGTACACTCTTCACATCCTTTGGAATACCTTTATGCTTCTTATGTGCAAGCATAGGCTAAGAATACAAACGAATTGCCTTCTAGCCTGGCCCACAGGAGCAAACTGTCTTCAATCATAGTCAATGCCTTCCTCCTGTCTGTAGCCCTGAGCACCCATACTTTGCCTTAATTTCTAATGACATGACCTTGCTCAGTCCATCTGGTTCCTGAAAACCCATTTTGTGCCAATTATAGTTTTTTCCTTTAAGGAGCAGGGCCAAAAGCTTTCCAATACTTTGTTTCTCTCAAACTGATTGAGTTCTTCTTGCATGGCAGTGATCCAATGGCATCTTTTAGTCTTCATGCCACTTCTTTTGGCTCCATTAGTGAATAACCAAAGCTAGAGAACATACAAAAGTTCCTAAGCTGTCCCATCGAGTTTGGTATCACCTTTGGTTGATGTCCACCATTCATTGATCATTGGGGTGACACCTGATCCACTTAGGATCATTTTTCAATGATGAGTTTTACCCTGAGTTGTTAACATCTTCAGCAGGTCCTGTTGGAACAGCTTCTCAAGATTTTCAGACACACTGTTGTCCTTGAGCTGTTCACTTGTGTAACATGTCTGACCACTGTTTGAACATAATCAGCAGAGGAACTGGGAAAATCAGCATTGATAGGTTCTGGACATGCAGTTGTAATTAAGTCAGTACATTTATTCACACAGGGTTTATTGACATAATCATCATCATGTCCATCATGATTAACAGGTTCCACACTGGATGTAGTGGAAGCTTTTGAGTCCTCTTCATTGATTGAATGCATCAGATCATCAAAGTTGAGTTCTCCTGAAACTGATTCAGGAACAGCTTTGGTGGAGGCATTCTTGGACTCTTCAAAGGTGACATTGATAGATTCATCTATCACCTTTCTTTTGTTGTTGTATACTCTGTAGGCTTTGGAGATAGAAGAGTAGCCAACAAACACACCTTCATCAGCTTTGGGTTCAAATTTTGACAGCTGATCCCTTTGATTCAGAATGAAACAGGGACATCCAAACACATGGAAGTAACTGACATTTGGCTTTCTCCCTTTGAGCAGCTCATAGGGAGTTTTGTTGAACCTTTTCACCACTAAGGATCTGTTTTGAGGGAAGCAGGCAGTGTTAACAGCTTCAGCCCAAAATGATGAAGGCAAACCTGATGCACACAGCATGGTTCTGGCAGCTTCAATGAGAGTTCGGTTTCTCCTTTCAGCAACTCCATTTTGTTGAGGAGTTCTTACTGCTGAAAAGTTTTGACTGATACCTTTCTCTTCACAGAAGTCTTCAAGAGTACTGTTTCTGAATTCAGTACCATGATCACTTCTAAGCTGCTTTACTTGGGCAGAGTTCAGCATTTCCATCTTTTTAACAAATCCAATAATTTCTCTCGCAGCCTCTCCTTTGCTCTTCAGAAAGATCACCCATGTGTACCTGGAGAACTCATCAACCATTACAAGAGTGTATCTTCTTTCTCCTAGACTTGGGACATTAACAGGTCCAAACAAGTCCATATGGATCAAGAAGAGTGGAGTATCAATAGAGAAATTGTGTTTGGATTTAAAAGATGTTTTTCTCTGCTTGCCTTTCTCACAAGCTGTGCATAATCTATCTTTGGCAAAAGCAATAGAAGGCAAACCTGTCACCAACTCTTTCTTACAGAGTTTATTGATGTTCTTGAAGTTCAGGTGTGACAGTCTTCTATGCCATAACCAGTTTAGATCAGCATTGGTTCTTGTGAGAAAACAGGTTTCAGTTGTGGGATCAGCAGAATGCATATCCACAACATATACACCTTTCTTTCGTTGAGCACACAGCACAACTCTGCCTTGGGAATCCAATATGTAACCCAGGTGCTCATCAAAGTTAACCTTGTAGCCAGCATCACACAGTTGGCTTATGCTAACAAGGTTATGTTTTAGCCCAACCACATAGGCTACCCTTTTGAACACTGCAGCACCAGCTTTAAGAGTTCCATATCCCTCAGTGGATCCCTGCACATTGTCACCAAAGGTGACTTTTGGCCCTTTTTCAGGCCTGAGTTCACTCAGCAATTCTTTACAACCTGTCATGTGCCCTGAGCAGCCACTGTCCAAGTACCAAACCTGGGAAGGTTGTTTTTCCTGCAGAGTGAAAAGAGAATTATTAGTCATTTTTAGGGGAACTCATCACAGAGATGAGTTCTCCTACTTCATCAACATTTGTTGATGGATTTGGAATGTCCACACTAATATTCCCTATTTGAATGGTATCAGCTTGAATACCATCCTCAGTGACTATGACATTTCCACCACTGCTTGTAACAGCTGTGAGGGAAACAGCAGAGTCAACAGGCCTCATGTCCTCAGGTTCAGGACAGTCCTTGGCCAGATGTGTCTTCTTCCCACACTTGTAACATTTTCTCTTTTTAGTACTTTTGGAAGAAGGTCCTTCAGAAACACATTCTGAGCTGTTTTTGTTGATTCTTTCAGCAGGTTTAGCATTCTTTGTAGAATCAACAGCTTGTGTGGTAAGTTCAATGGCCACAGCTTTGACTGTCTCTTCTTTCCTCTTTTTGGGAGGACAGATGTCAAAGACAGGAAGCTTGATTGGCTTTTGAGTTTCCACAGGTTTGGGAAACTTATTCCCAGTTGTCTCAGTTTGAGCAATGGCTTTGCCTTTGCCCCTACTGAGTTGTGATTTATGCTGCCTATCAGCATACTCACTGTGTTTGGTTTTGAAAAACTTATTTTCATTTAAAACCAATTTACCACTCTGATTTGAAAACTTATTTGAAATCACAGCAGTTTTGTTTTCAACCTGAGACTTACCCTTGTTGAAAACAGGCTGCTTACTTTTTAAAAACTTATTCTCAAAATGTTTAGCATCAAAAGGATTAACATGCTTTTTACCAACAGCTTTGGACTCAGAACCTGTTTTGTCAACAGGTTTAGCATCCACAGCTTCAGTTTGAGCATGTTTTCCTTTTCTTTTGCTTATGTGAGCTAGCAGAGCACTTAGCAGGCTGTTTTGGAGAACAAACTCCAACATCAGCTTTTGAGCTTGGTTCACATAAGCTGTCAGTATTTTGAGGCCTGACAAACCTGTTTGTTGAGATTAGCTTACCATTCACATTTTGAATGAATGTATTTGGAAGCTCACCAAGAGTGGATAAATCTTCTTTTAAATTACTTATCTCAACAATGGAAGCTGCTGTGTCAAGATCCCCTCCAAGATAGGCTTGGATTTGTGCAGGAATCTGTTGACTTATACAATGGCTGACTTTTTGTGCAGATTGGCACCAAGAGTCAACTATCTTTTGAAGCTTGGCATGCTTTTTATCTGTTTCTCTCTTTTCTTCCAGTAAAATAGAGTTGATGTGTTTTAATTCATCAAGCTCAGTTTCCAACTTATGGAAACTGTCCAGTTTACTGGATTTAGTTTTAAGATCAGCTTTAAGCTTAGAGATTTCAGATAATAAAACATCATGCTTCTCAACAGCAGCTTTGAGATCAACAAGCATATATTCAAACATCTTAACTTTTTCTTCAGAACTGTAAGCCATAAAATTTTGTACCTTATACATCATTGTAGGATTCCAGTTCTCCAAGCTGCTGAAGGCTTCAGCTTCAGCCATGTCCTGTTTGAAACTGCTTGTTGATGGGACATCAGAGTTGGCCATCAGACACTGATTATCTTCTTCATCAGATGATGAATCAGATTCCTCCCAGTCACATGTCTCTGCCATGAGTCCCTTTTGGCGATTGGAAGACACAGAGATTTCCAATTTCCTCAGCTTAGCCATGGCCATAAGGTACTTAACCCTATAGCCATCATCCTTGTTAGTCTTGTTAGGTTTGGAGGACTGACCAACAGCTTTTGACACACAGTCAGCAGCTATATGGCCAGTTTTGCCACACTTGAAGCACTCAGCTTTGGATTTGTCAAATGCCTTCTTTTTGCCAGCACTTGAACCTCCTTGCAGCATGTTTCTTCCAAACCTTTTCTTGTTGAACCTTTTGACAAGCATGGCTATCATTTGCTCATCATCTTGTTCAGCAAGATCTGCAACATCTTCTTCCTCTGACACCTCCTCCTTTTCATCATCCTGTTGATCAGGTTGAATGAACACATCACTCACCTGATTAACAGACTGTCTCACATTAGCCACAAAGGCTGTACCTTTTCTGGACATTTCCAAGGCATTCCTCTTTTGTTGCCTTGATTGTTCATCATTCAGTAAGGATCCATACAGATTGACCAGATCCATACTTCTGATAGTACCTGAGTTCCTTAGGATGGTTGAGAAATAGTTCCACTCTTCAGGTAAAATGTCCAGAAACTTGTTCACCAAAGTAAGACTGTCCTTGGTGATCCCAACAGCTTTGAGATCATTCATCAGAGCAGTGAACCTGGTGTAGGTTTCAGTGAGAGACTCCTTTGGTTTGGCAAAGAAGAGTTCATACTGTCTAACAAGATTGTTAATCCTGTTGTCCAGTGTGATTGTGGGTCCATCATAGACGGTACACAGAGTATCCCACATCTCCTTTGCAGTCTTCATTTTCTCAACCTGCTTGAACACATCATCAGGGAGAGAAATGACCAGGTTGTTTCTGGCCTTTGCATCCAGAGCCACCAGTCTCTTGTCTTCATCAGACCATTGAGCTTTGGCTTTCTCAAAGGTCCTGATTTCAGGAGCAACTCCTTCAACCGCTGGAGTTATAGTAGTGACAGAGGTTGGCACATAGGGACCCTCCATCACTATCTCTGGCAGTTGTACATCCAGATTCTCTAAGTAGAGCATCATTCTGCACTTCCAACCAGAGAAGTTTTGATGATTAAATTTGGGAGGTTTGCCCATAGAGCCATTGTCATAGTAAGAAGAATTTGCAGCACTGTTGTCCATGGAAACTTGGGAGAATGAGAGATCTAGAATGACACACACTCTAAACTGCTCTGATACCAGTTGTAGGTCCCGAAAGGTTCCCAAGGTATATAGTTATAAGCTGTAGAGGGGGGGTGAATACAGCACTTTAAAAACTACACACTCTTTTTCTCAATGTTTGTATGTATTATCAACAATTGTTAATTACAAACAAGCTTGAATGCGGAATGGTTCAAGCTGAGATGACAGATACAACAGTATGCTTACTAGTCTAAGACAGACTCGAACTAGTATACAATGAATACACTCACTAAGATGCACTCACTGTGTTTTACAAGACTTAAGGAACAGCTTAGGTAAATCAGCTTAGACACACAGATGCTGGTTTACAGAAGATTTGCATGCATGAATATCACACTTGCACGTTCACTCTTGTTTTAATCACTTAGCTTTCTTCACATTCTTTCTGACCTTAGAAGCTTCCTTTTATACTCACTTAGAGGATCTAAGAGAAACATCTTCATTGGGCAGAATGAAAAAGGAGAAGTCTTGTTTGAAAAGACAATATAACTTTTCTGCACTTTTCTGAAAAGCAGACTTGCAGAACTTTTGTCTTTTTACTTTGTCTACTGTTGCATTGCCTTTAACTAATTTAGGAATGTCAACTTTGCGTCTTTCTTCCTTGTAAAGGCCTATTTTGATATAAGAAAAAGGTCTGTCACCCTTTTTCAAATAACCTTTTGTCTTCATGTAACTGAACAGCTTGGGCAGGCTGAGCGGTTCTGCTTTCCACTTTGTCTTCGACTTGTAAACTGATCTTGTAGTCAAAAACAATACATGATGACTTGGAAACAAATTCCATAAAGTGTTTAGCCTGTTCACAAAGAACAGGTTCTGTTCACAAAGAACAGGTTCTGTTCACAAAGAACAGAACACTTTAAAATGCCCAAGCTGCTCAACAGTGTAGAGCAGCGTAGACAGTTTATGTCCAGCCTGATCAGCAGACTGAGCAGCTTGGACAAACTGTCTTGGTTGCAACACATGCAACATATAGAACAACTTTAGACTGATATTGCAAATCATTTTCAGGTTTCAATAAGGCATATAACAGGCCTTAAATTCAACCTTCAAATGTATCAACAGGTTTGATTATAAAATCTCCCCCTCAGATGTAGAACAGGTTTGACTGAGGCCTTTTTGTGCCTAACAGAAAATGTACTAACAGCTTGAGAAATTGAACTAACAGCTAGAAAATTGCTAAAAGTAATTTTTCAATTTAACTCAATTAAATAATTAAACTTAGGTTGAAATTAATCAAGTAATTTTATAAGCCTAGGTTATATACAGATAATCATTTCATTTCCATTCCATGAAATTACATGAATAATAAAATGAAACTTTGGTTGAAATAAATCAAATAATTTGATAAACCTAGGTTATATACAGATAATCAATTCATTTCCATTCCATAAAATTACATGAATTACAAAATAAAACTTAGGTTGAAATTAATCAAGTAATTTCATAAACCTAGGTTATATGCAGATAATCAATTAAATTCCATTCCATGAAATTACATGAATATTAAAATAAAACTTAGGTTGAAATTAATCAAGCAATTCTATAAACCTATGTTATATTCAGATAATCAATTCATTTCCATTCCATGAAATTACATGAATAATAAAATAAAACTTAGGTTTAAATTAATCAAGTAAGTTTATAAACCTAGGATATATACAGTTAATCAATTCAATTCAATTGCATTCCATTCCATGAATAATAAAACTTGTGGTTAAAATTAATCAAGTAATTTTTTATAAACTTAGGTTTATAAAACACTTAACAGCTAGAGAAAATTCAGTAACAGCTTGAGAAATTGAACTAACAGCTCGAAATGTACAAAAACATAATTTTTCAATCTAACTCTATTGAATGATAAAATTTAGATGAATTAATCAAGTAATTTGATAAACCAAGATTATATACAGATAAGCCATTCATTTCCATTCCATGAACTTACATGAATAATTAAAAAAATCTTAGGTTGAAATTAATCAAGTAATTTTATAAACCTTGGTTATATACATAATCAATTCATTTCCATTCCATGAAAATACGTGAATAATAAAAATAATACTAACGTTGAAATTAATCAAGTAATTTTATAAACCTAGGTTATATACAGATAATCAATTCATTTCCATTCCATGAAATTACATGAATAAGAATATAAAAATTAGGTTGAAATTAATCAATGAATTTTATAAACCTAGGTTATATACAGATAATCAATTCATTTCCATTCCATGAAATTACGTGAATAATAAAATAAAACTTAGGTTGAAATTAAAAGTAAGTTTATAAACTTAGGTTATATACAGATAATCAATTCAAATCCACTCTATGAAATTACATGAATAATAATATAAAACTTAGGTTGAAATTAATCAAGTAATTTTATTAACCTAGGATATATACAGTTAATCAATTCAATTCAATTGCATTCCATTCCATGAATATTAAAACTTGTGGTTAAAATTAATCAAGTAATTTTTTATAAACTTAGGTTTATAAAACACTTAACAGCTAGAGAAAATTCAATAACAGCTTGAGAAATTGAACTAACAGCTCGAAATGTACAAAAACATAATTTTTCAATCTAACTCAAATGAATGATAAAATTTAGATGAAATTAATCAAGTAATTTGATAAACCTGGGTTATATACAGATAAGCCATTCATTTCCATTCCATGAACTTACATGAATAATTAAAAAAATCTGAGGTTGCAATTAATCATGTAATTTTATAAACCTAGGTTATATACATATAATCAATTCATTTCCATTCCATGAAATTACGTGAATAATAAAAATAATACTAAGGTTGAAATTAATCAAGTAATTTTATAAACCTAGGTTATATACAAATAATCAATACATTTCCATTCCATGAAATTAGATGAATAAGAATATAAAAATTAGGTTGAAATTAATCAAGTAATTTTATAAACCTAGGTTATATACAGATAATCAATTCATTTCCATTCCATGAAATTACGTGAATAATAAAATAAAACTTAGGTTGAAATTAAAAGTAAGTTTATAAACTTAGGTTATATACATATAATCAATTCAAATCCACTCCATGAAATTATATGAATAATAATATAAAACTTAGGTTGAAATTTATCATGTAATTTTATAAACCTAGGATATATACAGTTAATCAATTCAATTCAATTGCATTCCATTCCATGAATATTAAAACTTGTGGTTAAAATCAATCAAGTAATTTTTTATAAACTTAGGTTTATAAAACACTTAACAGCTAGAGAAAATTCAATAACAGCTTGAGAAATTGAACTAACAGCTCGAAATGTACAAAAACATAATTTTTCAATCTAACTCAATTAAATGATAAAATTTAGATGAAATTAATCAAGTAATTTGATAAACCTAGGTTATATACAGATAAGCCATTCATTTCCTTTCCATGAACTTACATGAATAATTAAAAAAAGCTTAGGTTGAAATTAATCAAGTAATTTTATAAACCTTGGTTATATACATATAATCAATTCATTTTGTAGGTCCCGAGAGGTTCCCAAAGTATATAGCTTTAAGCTGTAGAGGGGGGGTGAATACAGCTATTTAAAAACTACACACTATTTTCTCAATGTTTGTATGTATTATCAACAATTTGTTAATTACAAACAAGCTTGAATGCGGAATAGTTCAAGCTGAGATGACAGATACAACAGTATGTTCACTAGTCTAAGACAAACTCAAACTAGTATACAATGAATACACTCACTAAGAAGCACTCACTGTGTTTACAAGACTTAAGGGAACAGCTTATGTAAAACAGCTTAGACACACAGATACTGATTTACACAGAAGGTTTGCATGCATGAAAATCACACTTGCACGTTCACTCTTGGTTTCAGCACTTAGCTTTCTTCACTTCTCTTTCTGTCCTTAGAAGCTTCCTTTTATACCCACTCAGAGGATCTAAGAGAAACATCTTCATTGGACGAAATGAAAAAGGAGAAGTCTTGTTGAAAAGACAACATAACCTTTTCTGCACTTTTCTGAAAAGCAGACTTGTCTTCACATGTGCAGAACTTTTTGTCTTTTCACTTTGTCTACTGTTGCATTGCCTTTAAACTAATTGGGAATGTCAACTTTTGCGTATTTCTTCCTTGTAAAGGCCTATTTGATATCAAGAAAAAGGTCTGTCACCCTTTTTCAAAATAACCTTTTGTACTCATGTTAGCAGAACAGCTTGGCCAAGGCTGAGCAGCTTCTGTTTTCCACTTTGTCTTCGACTTTGTAAACTGATCTTTGTAGTCAAAAACAATACATGTGAACTTGGAAACCAATATTCCATAAAGTGTTTGCCTGTTCACAAAGAACAGGTTCTGTTCAACAAAGAACAGAAACTTTAAAAATTGCCCAAGCTGCTTCAAACAGTGGTAGAGCAGCGTAGACAGTTTATGTCCAAGCCTGTTCAGCAGACAGAGCAGCTTGGACAAAACTGTTTAGTTGGCAACACAATGCAACATATAGAACAGCTTTAGACTGATATTGCAAATCATTTTCAGGTTTCAATAAGGCATATAACAGGCCTTAAATTCAACCTTCAAATGCATCAACAGGTTTGATTATAAATCTCCCCCTCAGATGTAGAACAGGTTTGACTGAGGCCTTTTTGTGCCTAACACATTTCCATTCCATGAAATTACGTGAACAATAAAAATAATACTTAGGTTGAAATTAATCAAGTATTTTTTTAAACCTAGGTTATATACAGATAATCAATTCATTTCCATTCCATGAAATTACATGAATAAGAATATAAAAATTAGGTTGAAATTAATCAAGTAATTTTATAAACCTAGGTTATATACAGATAATCAATTCATTTCCATTCCATGAAATTACAAGAATAAAAAAATAAAACTTAGGTTGAAATTAATCAAGGAAATTTTACAAACCTAGGTTATATACAGTTAATCGATTCAATTCAATTGCATTCCATTCCATAAATAATAATACGTAGGTTAAATTTAATCATGTAATTTTATAAATTTATAAAACACTTAACAGCTTGAGAAAATGTACTAACAGCTTGAGAAATTGAACTAACAGCTAGAAAATTGCTAAAAGTAATTTTTCAATTTAACTCAATTAAATAATTAAACTTAGGTTGAAATTAATCAAGTAATTTTATAAGCCTAGGTTATATACAGATAATCATTTCATTTCCATTCCATGAAATTACATGAATAATAAAATGAAACTTTGGTTGAAATTAATCAAATAATTTGATAAACCTAGGTTATATACAGATAATCAATTCATTTCCATTCCATAAAATTACATGAATTACAAAATAAAACTTATGTTGAAATTAATCAAGTAATTTCATAAACCTAGGTTATATACAGATAATCAATTAAATTCCATTCCATGAAATTACATGAATAATAAAATAAAACTTGGGTTGAAATTAATCAAGCAATTTTATAAACCTATGTTATATTCAGATAATCAATTCATTTCCATTCCATGAAATTACATGAATAATAAAATAAAACTTAGGTTTAAATTAATCAAGTAAGTTTATAAACCTATGATATGTACAGTTAATCAATTCAATTCAATTGCATTTCATTCCATGAATAATAAAACTTGTGGTTAAAATTAATCAAGTAATTTTTTATAAACTTAGGTTTATAAAACACTTAACAGCTAGAGAAAATTCAATAACAGCTTGAGAAATTGAACTAACAGCTCGAAATGTACAAAAACATAATTTTTCAATCTAACTCTATTGAATGATAAAATTTAGATGAAATTAATCAAGTAATTTGATAAACCTATATTATATACAGATAAGCCATTCATTTCAATTCCATGAACTTACATGAATAATTAAAAAAATCTTAGGTTGAAATTAATCAAGTAATTTTATAAACCTAGGTTATATACATATAATCAATTCATTTCCATTCCATGAAAATACGTGAATAATAAAAATAATACTAACGTTGAAATTAATCAAGTAATTTTATAAACCTAGGTTATATACAGATAATCAATTCATTTCCATTCCATGAAATTACATGAATAAGAATATAAAAATTAGGTTGAAATTAATCAAGTAATTTTATAAACCTAGGTTATATACAGATAATCAATTCATTTCCATTCCATGAAATCACAAGAATAAAATAATAAAACTTAGTTTGAAATTAATCAAGGAAATTTTACAAACCTAGGTTATATACAGTTAATCGATTCAATTCAATTGCATTCCATTCCATAAATAATAATACGTAGGTTAAATTTAATCATGTAATTTTATAAACTAAGGTTTATAAAACACTTAACAGCTAGAGAAAATGTACAAACAGCTTGAGAAATTGAACTAACAGCTAGAAAATTGCTAAAACTAATTTTTCAATTTAACTTAATTAAATAATTAAACTTAGGTTGAAATTAATCAAGTAATTTTATAAGCCTAGGTTATATATAGATAATCAATTCATTTCCATTCCATGAAATTATGTGAATAATAAAAATAATACTAAGGTTGAAATTAATCAAGTAATTTTATAAATCTAGGTTATATACAGATAATCAATTCATTTCCATTCCACGAAATTACATGAATAAGAATATAAAAATTAGGTTGAAATTAATCAAGTAATTTTATAAACCTAGGTTATATACAGATAATCAATTGATTTCCACTCCATGAAATTACATGAATAAAAATATAACACTTAGGTTGAAATTAATCAAGTAATTTTATGAACCTAGGATATATACAGTTAATCAATTCAATTCAATTGCATTCCATTCCATGAATATTAAAACTTGTGGTTAAAATTAATCAAGTAATTTTTTATAAACTTAGGTTTATAAAACACTTAACAGCTAGAGAAAATTCAATAACAGCTTGAGAAATTGAACTAACAGCTCGAAATGTACAAAAACATAATTTTTCAATCTAACTCAATTGAATGATAAAATTTAGATGAAATTAATCAAGTAATTTGATAAACCTAGGTTATATACAGATAAGCCATTCATTTCCATTCCATGAACTTACATGAATAATTAAAAAAAGCTTAGGTTGAAATTAATCAAGTAATTTTATAAACCTAGGTTATATACATATAATCAATTCATTTCCATTCCATGAAATTACGTGAACAATAAAAATAATACTTAGGTTGAAATTAATCAAGTAATTTT
>JAANYP010004819.1:0-50124 GCA_020465985.1 Centrapalus pauciflorus | reverse complement strand
ACAAGACACAAGGATGATGGCTATAGAGGTTAAGTACCCTTATGGCCATGGCTAAGCTGAGGAAATTGGAAAACTCAGTGTCTTCCACATCGCCAAAAAGGACTTAGCAGAGACGATTACTGGGAGAATTGATTCACCCATCTGATGAAAGATAATCAATGTCTGATTACCAACACTGATGTCCCATCAACAAGCACGTCAAACAAGATATGGCTGAAGCTGAAGCCTTCAGCAGCTTAGAGAAAACTGGAATCCTACTATGATGTATAAGTACAAAATTTATGGCTTACAGTTCTGAAGAAAAGTTAAATGTTTGAATATATGCTTGTTGATCTCAAAGCTGCTGTTGAGAAGCATGAGCTTTACTATCTGAACGAATCTCTAAGCTTAAAGCTGATCTTAAAACTAAATCCAGTAAACTGGACAGTTTCCATAAGTTGGAAACTGAGCTTGATGAGTTAAAACACATCAACTCATTTTACTGGAAGAAAAAGAGAGAAACAGATATAAAGCATGCTAAGCTCAAAAGATAGTTGATCTTGGGGCCAACTGCACAAAAAGTCAGCCATTGTATAAGTCAACAGATTCCTGCACAAATCCAAGCCTATCTTGGAGGGATCTTGACACAGCAGCTTCCATTGTTGAGATAAGTAATCTGAAAGAAGATTTATCCACTCTTGGTGAACTTCCAAATACATTCATTCAAAATGTGAATGGTAAACTAATCTCAACAAACAGGTTTGTCAGGCCTCAAAATACTGACAGCTTGTGTGAACTCAGCTCAAAAGCTGATGGTGAGTTTGTTCTCCAAGGCAGCCTGCTAAGTGCTCTGTAGCTCACACAAGCAAAAGAAAGGAAAACATGTTCAAACTGAAGTGGTGGATGCTAAACTGTTTAACAAAACAAGTTCTGAGTCCAAAGCTGATGGTAAAAAGCAGTTAATCCTTTGATGCTAAACACTTTGAAAATAAGTTTTCAAAAGGTAAGCAGTCTGTTTTCAACAAAGGTAGTCTCAAGTTGAAAACAACTGCTGTGATTTCAAATAAGTTTTCAAATCATAGTGGTAAATTGGTTTAAAATGAAAATAAGTTTTTCAAAACCAGACACAGTGCGTATAGTCCCCATCCCCCCTGGCTCCCCTGATAGGCTGAGAGCAAGAATCACAATCCAGTCGGGGCAAAGATAAAGAGCCATTGTGCTCAACTGGAAACAATTGGGAATAAGTTTCCCAAACCTTTGAAGCTCAAAAGCGCAATCAAGCCTCCCTGTCTTTGAATCTGTCCGTCCTCAAAAGAAGACAGAAAAGGCAGCCAAAGCTATGGCTAGTTGAACCATCCACTCAAACGGTTGATCAACAAGAAGTCACAAGAAGTAATAAAACTCTGAACTAAAAGCTAAACTGCTGAAATTAAAGCTGAAAAAACCTGATGAAGAATCAGAACAAAAAGTAAAGCTCATAATGTGTTTCTGAAGGGAATCTTCTTCTGTCTTTCGTCTAATGTGTTCTGAAGGATCGTCTTTCTAGGATCTGTCTCTCTTTCGTCTTCTTCCAAAAAATACTAAAAGAAGAAAAGGTTTACAAAATGTGGGAAGAAGGACACATCTGTGGTGGGTTTGGATGACTGACAACAGCTTTGACACACAGTCCGCAGCTATGTGACCAGTTTTGCCACATGAAGCACTCAGCTTTGGATTGTCAATGCCTTCTTTTTCCCAACACCTGAGCTTCCTTGTAGCATGTTTCCAAAACTTTCTTGTGAACCTTTTGACAAGCGGAATTGGCTACATTGCTCATTCTTGTTCAGCAAGATCTACAGCATCTTCTTCGTCTGACACCTCCTCCTTTTCATCATCTGTTGATCAGGTTGAATGAACACTCACTCACTTGATTTACAGGCTGTCTCACATTAGCCACAAAGGCTGCACCTCTTTGGACATTCCAAGGCATTTCTCTTTTGTTGCCTTGACTGTTCATCATTCAGTAAGGATCCATACAGATTGACCAGATCCATACTTCTGATAGTACCTGAGTTCCTTAGGATTGTTGAAAAGTAGTTCCACTCTTCAGGTAAAATGTCCAGAAATTTATTCACCAGGGTAAGACTGTCCTTGGTGATCCCAACAGCTTTGAGATCATTCACTAGAGCAGTAAAACCTGGTGTAGGTTTCAGTGAGAGTCTCCTTTGGTTTAGCAAAGAAGATTCATACTGTCTAACAAGATTGTTGATCCTGTTGTCCAGTGTGATGTGTGGGTCCATCATAGACGGTACACAAAGTATCCCACATCTCCTTTGCGTCTTCATTTTCTCAACCTGCTGTGAACACATCCAGGGAGAAATGACCAGGTTTTTCTGGCCTTTGCATCCGAGCCACTAATCTCTTGTCTTCATCAGACCATTGAGCTTTTGCTTTCTCAAAGGTCCTGATTTCAGGAGCAGCTCCTTCAACCGCCTGGGTTATGGTAGTAACAGAGGTTGGCACATAGGGACCTCCATCACTATCTCTGGCAGTTGTACATCCAGCTTCTCTAAATAGCGCATCATTCTGCACTTCCAACCAGAGAAGTTTGATGATTAAATTTGGAGGTTTGCCCATCGAAACCCATGTCATAGTAAGAAGAATTTGCAGCACTGTTGTCCATCGGGAAACTTGGGAGAATGAGAGATCTAAGTTGACACACACTCTAAACGGCACTGTTCTGATACCAGTTGTAGGTCCCGAGAGGTTCCCAAAGTATATAGTTATAAGCTGTAGAGGGGGGGTGAATACAGCACTTTAAAAACTACACACTCTTTTCTCAATGTTTGTATGTATTATCAACAATTTGTTAATTACAAACAAGCTTGAATGCGGAATTGTTCAAGCTGAGATGACAGATACAAAAGTATGCTTACTAGTCTAAGACAGACTCGAACTAGTATACAATGAATACACTCACTCGAAGCAATCACTGTGTTTTACAAGATTAAGGACACAGCTTATGTAAAACAGCTTAGAAATCAGAAGCTGGTTTACGCAGAAGGCTTTGCATGCATGAAAAGCACACTTGCACGTTCACTCTTGGTTTCAGCACTTAGCTTTCTTCACACTTCTTTCTGTCCTTAGAAGCTTCCTTTTATACTCATTCAGAGGATCTAAGAGAAACATCTTCATTGGACGGAATGAAAAAGGAGAAGTCTTGTTGAAAAGACAACATAACCTTTTCTGCACTTTTCTGAAAAGCAGACTTGTCTTCACATGTGCAGAACTTTTGTCTTTTCACTTTGTCTACTGTTGCATTGCCTTTAACTAATTTAGGAATGTCAACTTTGCGTCTTTCTTCCTTGTAAAGGCCTATTTTGATATAAGAAAAAGGTCTGTCACCCTTTTTCAAATAACCTTTTGTCTTCATGTTACAGAACAGCTTGGGCAGGCTGAGCAGTTCTGTTTTCCACTTTGTCTTCGACTTTGTAAACTGATCTTGTAGTCAAAAACAATACATGATGACTTGGAAACATATTCCATAAAGTGTTTAGCCTGTTCACAAAGAACAGGTTCTGTTCACAAAGAACAGAACACTTTAAAAGTGCCCAAGCTGCTCAACAGTGTAGAGCAGCGTAGACAGTTTATGTCCAGCCTGTTCAGCAGACAGAGCAGCTTGGACAAACTGTCTTAGTTGCAACACATGCAACATATAGAACAGCTTTAGACTGATATTGCAAATCATTTTCAGGTTTCAATAAGACATATAACAGGCCTTGAATACAACCTTCAAATGCATCATCAGGTTTGATTATAAATCTCCCCCTCAGATGTAGAAACAGGTTTGACTGAGGCCTTTTTGTGCCTAACAATGATATATGAATTTCACATAAATTCACACAATCTGTGTCCTTAAAAATTATGTGAATGCTCAATGCATATTTATGTGAATGGTCATCCATGTGAATGGTCATTTCATACCATGTGAATGACCATTCACATTATTATGTTTTACCATTCACAAGATTTATGATGTTGCTTCTTTTGAAAAAAAGTATTATAATGTTGTCTTATACATGTTTATTAAAAAGAATACATGTGAATGATCATTCACATTAGGGTACGCTGGAATCTCATAGGTACGCTGATGAACCTGATTCTATATATATAACTTATTTTATTTAAATTCTTGTAATAATTAATAAAAAGAGAACATATCAAATAAATAATAATAATAATAATAATTAAAAATAATAATACTTTAGTTAAATTCCAATAGTAAAAAAAAATACTAAATATAAAATAAATATTTTACAAGTAACTAAAATAATATAGAAAATATAATTGGTTAGGCGGATTATTATGAAAAAAACCAACATGTTTTCATGTTTTTTGCGTTTTCGTCCCTCCATGTTATTTTTTTCCACAAAAGTCCTCAAGTTATTCTTTTCTTTTTAGTTTAGAGAAATTTGAACATTAGAACCCGGTTTTTCAGGTTTTTAAAACCCGGTTCACAAATTATAACTGGGGTCTAATGTCCAAAATTTCACTAAACCAATATGAAAAGAATAACTTGAGGTTTTTTTATGGAAAAAAATAACATGGAGGGACGAAAATGCAAAAAACGTGAAAACATATTGGTTTTTTTTATAATAAACCCTAAGTTAGGGACCAAAACTGAAACAATGTTAAAAGGGTAAAATGCTCATTTAAAAAAAAAACTAGTCAAAGGACTAAAAACATAACAAAAAGCAAACCATATGTACTGAAATTGTAATTTCGATGTGAAAAAGATCATAACCATAATTTAGACATAACCACAGGAACGAAAATTGTAATATACCCTTAAATTAATGTTTTCAATATAAAACAAAGAGTAAATTACAGAAATGGTCCATGTGGTTTGTCTAAAATTATGGAATTGGCTCAACTTTAAAAGTTGCATAAACAGTCCCTAAAAGCACTGTTTACAGCAAAAATGGTCCACTATTTGTTAGTTTGTAGTTACTTTTTTCAATATGTCTTTTTTGCCCTTTCATATTTAGTCCAACAAGTTTATAATTAGTTTTACTTATTACTCCTAAAATATAATTTATTTATTATCTTATTATGTACAATTAATATATATGTGCAAAAATGATTCTATTTGTTTTTTTAATTTACAAATGTTGTTCAAATATATAGTAATTTTAACTTTTTTGTTTATTTATATATTTACTGATTCTTTGTTTTGTTTATTTTTAGTATACAAATGTAACATTACATATTTTTTTATTTAATAATCAAACAATTTAAATATAACTAGTTTATAACCCACGTATTACGTGGATATTTTTAATTAAATTTATTTATATAAAATGTATATGAGTAAAAATAAAAACATACAAAAATAATAATTGTGTTTATTTTTTTATTATTTACAGATTAAAAATAGAGTACATTTATCTTTTTTAAAAATATTAAATTGTATTTATCTTTTATTTTTTATAAGTTGTAATTATCTTTTTGGTGAACGTAGAGGTGACACGTGACATTTGATGTTATCCTTTATTATACATAATAATAATAATAATAGTTTCCACAACTAATTCAAATTTTTACATTTGGATCTAATTATGATTATTATGGATAATAATGATAGATATTTATTTTAAGTAAACATTAATTTTAAATGTTACAAAATCTAATTTATTACTAATTAATTAATGAAAAAAAAATAAAGTCAAAATTTAATGCAATTAAGTTAAGTTGTTAAATTTGAAAAAAGTGGTGGAAAAATAAAATTTTCTTGTATTGTAGAAGTGACATATGACATGAATTGTTTTGTTTTCTTATAATATGTAGGTTAATCAACCCATGTATTACATGGGTTGATTTAGAAAATATATATTTTTTATATTTTAATAAATTATTATAAAATTTATATATAATTAAAATAAAAAAATTTGAAAGCTAGTTAAATTAAAGATAAAAAAATATTTAGTTGTTTGATGTTAGATAAAAAAATATTATTATAGTGTATTATTGGAAACAGATAATATGTGTTTGCAAAAAATTGTTTCTTTGAATTTTTATTAACTTCAAATATGAAAAATAAATGTAAGAAACAAAAACTTCAATTATGTGAATGTGTATATATTTTTAAAATGATAAAATATAAAAATGGAATATCTAAAAATCAACAATCAAAATTTTGTCATATTCACAACTGAACTTTTATCAATTAAATTTTAAATCTTTTTTAGCAAAATAATTAACAAAAAATTTTAACCTTATTTACTACACTTCTACATTTAAATCCAAATTTTTACATTTAAATTTAAATATGATCATTAAGGATAATAATGACACATATTTATTTTAGATAAATATTAATTTAATATTAATTCATTAATGAAAAAGTTAAAATCAAAATTTAATGTAATTAAGTTAAGATGGTAAATTTGGAAAATGAATTTAAGAAATGGCATAGGTATAATTATTGATTTAAATTAAGGGTATAAGAGACATTTCATAATAATTATGAGTTGTCATTAATCTGGACTATTGATTTCTTTCCATCCAATGGTCCAGAAATTCTAAATGATTTTCTTATTATACATAGTATAGATTATATATTTATATATTAACAATGATTTTTTTATATATTCTGTCGATCTCAAAATAGTGTCCAATATTTTTTATCGGCACGATATAAATGTTTTTTATACTCATAACATAAATGTTCAATTATTATTATTATTGTTTTGTTAATTGTTAATTAGCACATTATAACATTAATATTTTTACATATTTTTTATTTACAAATAACATATTATCATTCTAAATTACTATAAATGTTGATTTATTCAATTTTTATGATATGAAAATAAAATTAAGAATTTATTTGTATTTATATATAATATATATATTGGCTTTTAATTTTTTGATAGTGAAAGCACTCTTTGGTATTTTCTGTAAAGATACTATGTAAGAACATATGAAAAAAAACCGTAAATAATAAATTATATTTATCTTTTATTTTATTTTAAAATTAATACTATTTGTATTTTATATTTATTAATCTTTATAGATATTTAAAAAATGAATTACATTTATCTTTTATTTTTAATTATTTTTGAATTAATAAAATGTAATTTTTGTTTTGGGTTGAATGTGATGATGTCATGGGATAATTTTTGTTCTGTTTGATTATATACATTTACAAAGATGTTTTGAGGAAATTTCTATATTGATTAAATCAATAGCAATGATGGTTGTATTGGATGATGTATAAAAAATTATCAGATTATGCAAGTTTTTTTAAAAAGAAAATCATAGTAATTTGATATTTTGTTGCCTCAAACATAGTAGTTTTAATAAAACTTGTGTTTATTATTATATAAAAGTAAGGGTAAACTACAATTTCCGTCCCTGTGGTTACATATAAATTATGGTTATGATCCTTTTTACGTCGAAATTACAACTACAATACATATGATTGTCATTTTGTTATGCATTTGGTCCTTTGACCGGTCATCTTTTAAAAATTGACAATTTTACCATTTTAAGTTTGTTTCAATTTTGGTCCCTCACCAGTTAGTTTCTTTCTTATAGAATTTTAATTACTTCTTAGCCTATTATTATTTATTTGATATTTAATAATTTTCGTAATCTTTTAGCTAAAGTAATTATAATAATAATAATAATTATTATTAATATTAAATTCAAATATATATTTAAATGTGTTATATATATATCTGTGTGTACTTTTAAACTTTTATATTATTTTATTTTCAAAATATTATAGTTATTTATATATTTAATTTATTTATCTTTTTCAATATTAGATTTCCCTCATATATATACTTACTTATCTTTAAATTATTAATTTTGTTAAGCTTATACATTTTGATTTATTTTTAGCAAACATATATAACGTTTTAATAAAATTATAAATTGTTAAACGAAAAATATTTTATGCATATAAGATGCATATATTTAAATGTAGTTACACTAAACGCAATATCTAAACTTGACATGTTATATGCATAAATTAAACTAAATTGTTAAGTTTTGTTATAATTTCGTATGTAATTCTTGTTATGATTAATGGATTAATACTTTGAACATTTATAATTAATATGTAC
Organism: Centrapalus pauciflorus; assembly: GCA_020465985.1. Lineage (NCBI taxonomy): Eukaryota > Viridiplantae > Streptophyta > Magnoliopsida > Asterales > Asteraceae > Centrapalus > Centrapalus pauciflorus. Next base: position 42,034 of record JAANYP010004819.1, on the reverse strand, counting down.
ATTAACTTTAAGAAATAAACATATTAGACTAGAGAACACGTTAAATTATATATTTCGTTAAGTTAAAATTTTATTGTACACATAATGTCGATATATAAATAAAATATTTAAATTAAAATGCATAAGTTAGGATAAATATGATTAAATTTATAAGTATGATGTAATATATAGTAGAGGCAAAAGATAAATAAATTAAATGTATAAATAGTTATAAATGAAAATAAATAAATACATTTAAAAATATAAATGTATAAATAGCCCAATATATATTTAATACTAATACGTAAGAATAATAATAGTAGTATTAATAACAAAAATTAACAAATTAAATTGAGTAATAATATACAAATTAATATCTATCACTACTTCTTAGTCATGTAAATGCTTAATTATAATAAAATAATAGTAATAATACTAGTAATAATAACAACATATTAAATAATTTATTACTTCACTCAAATTTTAATAGTAATAATAAGACTATATTAAAAAAAATAAAAAAACATTAATAAAGTGAAATAAAATAAAAATATTTAATTAGGGACCAAAATTGAAATAAAACTATTGGGCAAAATTGTCATTTTTTCAAAAATATTGGAGAAAGAGACCAAATGCGTAATAAAAAGCCAACTATAAGTACTGTAATTGTAATTTTATCGTGAAAAGGACGATATCCATAATTTCTTTATAAGCACAAGGACGAAATTTGTAATTTACCCTAAAAGTAATTTCAAATAGAAACTTAAATTCTTAAAAGTAAATTTTTGGACAAAAATTAAAAATAACTACAAACTAAAAGGACTACAATGGTGATCAAGCAAAGTGTATTAATGTCATTTTTTAAAAAGTTAACCGGAGAGAGACCGATTTGCAAGTAAACAGTGTTTTTAGGGACCGTTTATGCGATTTTTAAAGTTCAGGGATCAAATCTATAAATTTAAACAAATCAGGACCAATTTTTAATTTACTTTAAAACAAATAAATAAAATTTTAAGAAAATGATCAAAATTAAATTAAATTGTGAAGGGACCAATCTTGTAATTGAGAAAAAATAAAATCGTCACTTTTAAAAAATTTAGAAACAGAAGCACCGTTTCTGCAATTAAAAATGGTTCGGAGGATTAACATTGCAACTATAAAAGTTGAGGCACCGTTTTCATAATTTTAAACAATCACATTGATCAAATCTGTAATTTACTCTAAATATATTTATAATAATGGTAAAGATAAGAAAACTATTTAATCTATCAACGTCTTGTCATTTTGTTATTTGAAATATATTAGAGTATTAAAAAAAAACAAATAATTAATAATATAAATTGTTAACAAAATAATGGTCAATGGGGGGTCAAAGTCAAATTAAGGAGTCTTGACCAGAGGAGGTATGAGAAAGTCAAACACGGTCGTCCCAGATTTTACACCCATAGGTTCTACAAAACGACTTTGATCACTTTAACATGTCAGGATAACATATATATTTCGTCCTCACTTATATTTTTACTAAATTTATGAACTCACGGTATCATGCAAGGACGGATACTGAAATTTTTGTCATCGGTATCACTTTTTAAAGTAAGTTCAATAGTTAGATTTTTAAAATTTTTTCTAAATCGGATCGGGTCAGTGGGTCACCGAAACGGCTGCCAACACAAAAATAATAAATAACAAGAGTTATCTAATTAAAAAATTACATAATACAATAACATTAAAACTAATAACCAATAACCGGTGAAGTCCTAAAGTCTTAGAAAATCTTGAATCAACTTTCACATTCTCAATATAATATTCAATTTTGATGGGCAAAATTAACCTTCTCCACGTAACTTAAATCATTCGGATACATCTCCGCCAACCTTACTAAGTAAATTTGATGCACCATAAAGTAGGGATGGCAATCGTCACCCGATCCAATGATCATCCACCCGATCCAATCCACCATTGGTGGATATGGACGAAGTAAAATGGATGAATATCGGATATGGAGCGGATATGGATGAATATTGGATAGGATATGGACGAATATTTCTCATCCATGGATAATATCCATTTACCCGATATTAATAGTTTTTTACATTTTTATGTTATGATATTATATAAATCTATATACATATTTATAATCTTTTATTGCATAATTAATTAATTAGATTTAAAAATATAATAACTCATATTAATTTGTCATAACATTATTTATTTATGGTAAGAAAATGAGCTAAAGACCAAAGCACATACCATTAGCTTAATCTAATCTTCTATTTAACTATTATTTTTCTTGATAAACTCCATTAAACATCCTAACTCCAAAATTTCAAGTTCTAATGATGCTAATAACCACTAACATCTGTTGTTCAAAAAAAAAATTAGTTTGAACAATTTAGCCTTTCGATTTCTAGAGTGGTCTCTATTCAAAAACCTAATGATTGGTGTTATAATATTTATAAAATTTTTATGTTTTGTTTGTATTTGTTTTAAAGTAGATTTGAATTACTCTTTTATTTAAATCAAACTATGTATCGCAAGTGACAATAATTGTTAAAACAATGCACTATGGTAATTTAAAAAGAGTTTTTTCTAATATCCAACGGACATCCACTTACCCGTTTCATCCAGTGGATATGGATATGGATGGATGAAATTAATTTGAATGGATATGGATATGGATGTGGATGATGAAAAACTTAATGGATATGGATATGGATATGACTTCATCCAATCCATATCCGATCCATTGCCATCCCTACCATAAAGTCTCCATACATGTCAACAATTCTGAACTTGTCACATCAAAACGATTACCAAATTCTTGAATTTTTTAATCCATGATCATGTTAAAATGATCATACTCATAGTAGCACCGATAGAAGATGTTAGTCGCTTGAATTCGATTTTTTGGATTAACATAATTATCCTCCTTATTCATTATTTCAATATCATATTTTTCACAAAAACAAGTAAATTTCTCCCAAATCGAACCAATCTCATTAGCTTTAAGCATTCGCAATTGTCTCTAATTTTTTTAATTCTATTGAGCTTTCTTTGTTTTTTTATGATTAAAACTCAGTAGTATCTCGATAAATTTGGGTAATAAAAACAACATATATAAGTTATGTTTGTATATAACACTTTTATAAATTTTTCATAGGAGTCACTTAAAGAAGTCATAGGTGTCACTGGAGTTTTTAAAATATGTATATTTGTTGCATCAAATTTAACATTTTATCGTAATGAACATGTTCATTTAATATGGTACTCCAGTTCCCTAGTCTAATATGGTGTGACACCCTCGCCACAACAACCACCATTTACAAAACACCCAGGATTAATCATCAAACACAATTACATAATGATCTGATAACTTAGTTTAAGTGCGGAAGCAGTAAAATACATAATTAAAGTAGTGTAACAATGTCAAACACCCTACGGTGCTACAAGGTACCAAATCTAAGTCTACACACCCAATTAAATTATTACAACATCCAGAATATATTACAACATTGTCTCAAAACATAATTACCGATTAAGCAGTATCAAATCTTCCAAATCTTCACAAAAGACCTAACTAGAAGGTCCAGCTGCAGATTTGCTCTTTCCTGTAAAAATAAAGCAACTGAGAGGTAAGCGAATGCTTAGTGAATACACAGATTACGCATTTTATAAATCTTTATGAAGCCCCAAGGGTAACACCGATGACAAACATCGTATACCCTCTTCGTACACCAAGTACGGAACCAGAGCCGCAGCCCCTTCGAGCCCAAAGCTCGGCATAAAACATACCATCTGAGACAAACGTACGATCGGGGATGACATACTGCCTACCAGAACCTCGGAGGGATCAGCTCCAGGTCATATAGCGCAGTAACATCAGAGTATTCGATGCGACCCACCGGTCCATCACTAGATGCACAACAATCGAACGGACATGCAACAAGTATGAATGTGCATCTAAATCTACGCAAGTTAGTAGAATTCCAAACAATAAATGAAGCAACAGGTCTCAGCAGGCAAAGCTAACATAAAACAGATATAAACATGCGAAATCTAATGTACTCACTGTGGGTGCGTAATTAAACTTTTAACCGATATTATTTCTCCTCGGAATTTCAACCGGATCCTCAATGTACCCCACTGTGGGTTAAACAACACCACAAGGGACCTGTTAAATCAGTTGCAACAATATTTTGAGTCAAACAAACCGTTTAAATCTATAAATCCAAGTTTCGTAAGTTTTGCAATATTTTTCCCCCATTTCGGGTCCATGTCCAAATTCGAACCGTAACTAAGTTTGATCCTAACTCAAGTTCACACCTTATCCTTTGAATAACTCTTGTTATTTTATGTGTTGTTTATGTGTTTCATTCAAAATATTCGAGTTTAGAGAGTGGGTTTCAATTTTCAGGCATTAAATTCGAATTTAAAGGGTTAAATTCGAATTTCCTTTCGAATTTGAGGCCAAACTCGAACCCTATGGGTTAAATTCGAACATCATTCGAATTTAAGGGCTTAGATTCGAATCCATGGTGTCAAACTCGAATACATGCTCGAATTTAGTACAAAATCGAGTTTGTTCTTGCATTTCGACTTTGTTCTTGGCATTCTCGAGTTTGTTCTTATCTACCACTTAAATCTTTCATTTCAAAGCCTAAAAATCACTGATATATCATGTATGATGCCTAGGTTCCATTCTATTACACATATACTATCATATTCTTGCAAGTTTTCAAGCAAAACTAACTCCATTCACGCAATAATTGATAAACTCGAATTTAAACTTTCAAAAACCAAAATAATAAACTTAAAAGGGACGATTCTTACCTCAATTCGTACGAAATCAAGAATCCCACCGTAGATTGTTGTAGTACTCTTCGAGATCTTTCCGACAACGTATAAATCTCGAAAATCGGCCGGTCGGTTTGTGAGATAATCTAGAGAGAAGTAGAGAGCGTTTTCTAGAGAGAGAAAGTAGAGAGAGGGAGTGAAAATGAAAATGACTAACTTTTTAGCCTTTTTATTCAACTTTCATCATTTTGCACATTTCACCCCTCAACTTAACCGGTTCTATAAAATATTGATTTATTCTTAAATTTATCATTACTAGCTTTTATAATTCATAATATTCCTTAATAATAATTCAGAGTTCAAATTTTCTTTAACTTCGTAACTTCATAAAATAGCAACAAACTTTTAAATATCCTCAAATACATAATAATTGCTCAAAATTCAACTTAATTATAAATTATCCGCCTAATTAATTCCGAATTACAGTAATTGAATTCGAGGATGTTACATATGGTACTCCATGGATCTCAACCCTGTATATATATTAGGTTACCCGTCAAAAAAATTTCTGAATAAAAAAGCCCACCTTTACAACAAAAAAAAATCATGAACACCATATACCCTAAACAAGAACTTCGATACACAAAGGATTTGTACATGGACAGATCTATAAAAATCTTTAGCTGTGTCATTTTATAAAATAAAGAACAATAAGTGTCGATTACGTATATTATGAGAATTTTCTAGCATATTACATATCATTGGCAGTGGTGCATAAAAAATCTGAATATCCGATTTTGATCCGAAACCGGTTATAGTGAAACTGGATTTTTTTTAAACCTGTTCGGATTTTATTTTATCCGGTTTTTCAACCGGATCAAGTTTTAAACTCAAAATTGGATTTTTATCCCTTTTTTTAACCCATTGTTTATCCGATTTTCGAGGTTCAAAAAAATAGCCGTTTTTTTACCCCTTTTTGCAAAAAAATTACATTTTTGCCATCCAATGTTTGTATAAATAGATAGGAGGTGTTTCAGATTGTTTATATATAATTCTAAACTCTCTCTATCGATAATTTTGATATTTTTCAACTCTCGTAATCTCGAAAAATCGACTTTTGGTCTTTCATCATTTCTTTTCTCATGGCTAATACTAAAGATACTTCTAGATAATCTTCCGTGGGGGAAATCTCGAAGCCGTGAGAGTGCTCACAAATAAACGAAACTAAGATATTTGGGAGCATTACGATTTATGTGAAATGTCGAAAGGATCGAAAAAAGCGTGTTGCAAACTTTGTCAAAAGTTCTTTGCACCCGAAGGAAACACTACGTTGAAATACCATATTACGAAATCATGCAAAGCACTTCGCATGAGATCCGATCCGAGTTAACCGAACTTTACCCCGCATAGCGGCGTTTTTATTTACGACAACGACAAATTACGGGAAGCTTTTACAAAGTTCGTGATTACAAAATTGTTGTCGTTCGATCACTTTGATGATGAAGCTTTCACGACAATGATTCAACAATTGATGCAACCACGTTATACTCAAATAAGTCGTACTACCATTCGTCGTGATGCTTAAAAATGTGGTGTGTTGCAAGTGAAAAAATGATTTTGGGTTTTCAAGAACATAATTATTGTGTTTCGCTAACTTGCGACTTTTGGAGTTCACCTCACAACACCGGAAATTCTTTTTTAGCCGTTACGACGCATTGGTTGGATTCTCAAAATTGGCAAATGATGAAAAGAACGATCGTATTTGAATTATTCGGCGAACTGTAACACCCCAAATAACTAGGATGTAATTATACTCCTAACAATGTTGAGTTAATATAATTATTGGAATAATTATCATTAATTGGAGGTAATAGTAATAATATTGACTAAAGAGGTAACTAACTTTATTGAGACTTATATGATAGAAAGACTATATAATGTGGTGTTTGAATCCATTTAGTATAAATATGTCTAAGCTACCCATTTAGACATTGAATTACCAAATAAATGCAAATTGTAGTAATGTGGTTTGTATTTTAGAAAATGAAAGACTTAGTGTGAGGGGGTATGTTGTATATAGAAGCATAGTTGGGGGAGTTGGGGTGGCCAAAGGCCAAACCCCACCCACCCTTCTTCTTAAATTCGTCCATATACACACACACCCACAAAACTCATATTTTCAAAGAGAAAAGAGAGAAAGAAGAAGAAGATTTCTAGGGTTTGGGTTGGGTGATCAAAAGTGGGAAGATTTAAGGTGATGTTTGAGCGTTTGGAGCCATCTTTGAAGGTATAACACTCCCTCCATTCTTTTCTTCATTTTCTCTATATTCCTCCATTTTTTTTAGAGATGAAACCCTAAACGGGTATTTGTTGAAATGTTTTGTAAAGGCTCCAATCTTTTAGTATGTTGTTATATGATCAAAATGGAGCCATAATATGCAACTACATTGGTAGTTTGAGTTAGTTTTTGGTTGGAACCCAATCTAGGGCTCAAATGAGCTTTAATGAGTTATGGAATTGAGTTTGATGTTTTAGTAGGATAAATATGCTAAAATCTTGATTTAGATATGTTAAATATTGATATGGAATCGAATGGAAGTTAATAGATGCTCATTTGGAGCTTTAAAGTGGTGAAATGAGTTTTAACCCTTTTGTGAACTCAAAAGAGTTCATATGAACCAATTGGTAATATTTTATGATTTAAATGTGTGGGAAGAGCATAAAATGATCTAAATATGTTATTTTAGTGATTTCATGTATTGGTTGGGGTTAAACTCGAGCAAAGGCTCAAGTTGGTGTTTTAGGCCTAAACCGCACGCCAAGTGTTCGGTGAAATGCCTCAATAAGAACCCAAGCCTTTTGGGATTGGGTTTTTATGTTAAAATATGAAATGAATGCCAAAAAATAGTCCAAACATGTTTAATATTGCTTTGGTATTGATTAGAATTGAATTCAAGCTCAATTGGAGCTCGGTGTCGTCGGTTGGAGTTTTCGGTCATTTTCGGACTCGTTCGGAGTCCGTATGAACTCCACGGGATCATGGAATGTTATGAAATGATTCTAATATGTTTAGAGGTGTTAAAGTGACCTTAATATGCTATAAATATTGTTGGTAAAGTCCCTCCAAAGTTGCAAAAACGTTTATGGAAGTTTTGGTGAGTTTGGGTGCTTTGAGTGAAGGGAAAAATGAGCAGGCAGGGTACACCTGCAGTGGTCACGCCGTGACTATCATTAGGTCACGCCATGACCATCTTTCTGCCCACAAAATGGATTTTGGTCGGTTGGGGGTCGATGCTTGGGTCTTATACGTTCGTTGCACCTCTAAATTAAGTGTTTAATGGGTTTGAGGGCCTTTGATCCATTCCGGAACTCCTAAGGCCTCATATGAACTTAGTACTTTCGGTTTGATAACCCAATACCCTTAGCCCATTCTTAGGGGCTTATCTTGTGTTCGGGAGCTCAGGAGTTCGCGTTATGAATGCTTCTAGGTGAATTGAGTTGAAAGGAGCTTGATTGCAAGCTTTAGCCATTCTCCGTGCTATTGTGGCTTTATTTGAAGGCATTGGAATCTTCTAAACCAATCACTGTGAGTTCTAGGACTAATGTAGATGAATGATTACATGTTGATTGTTGTTTATGTCTTGTTGATAACATGCTACTTGACCATGCATATTCACATGCTATAGATGGATTCATTATAGCCTTATTGAACATGTTGTCATGCATCATGAATTGAAAAGTGAATTGTCATGCTAGTTGACATTGTTGTGGATTGGTTTGTCGTGGATCTCATATAGTATGCTTAACTGCTTATATGTATGAATAATAATGATTGGAAGATGGCAATTCATGTTGGTTGACTAGTAGGTTGGACTACTCATTTTTGTGATTGATTAATAATAGTTGAGTTGTAAGCATGATGCATCTTAAGTTATATATCGGGTCACCCTTCGTGACAACCTAATTGATTATGGGTGGCGATAAGGGGCTATTTAATCGGTAAGTTTATTAGAATAATCATTCGGCCCCGATGATGTATTAGAATTGCTAATAAAGAAGGGCTAGTAGAATCACATAGATGGTTTCTTTTAATTGGTCTTATGGACCGTTATAGACTCTCATGAGTCATATTGAACCTTAAATTGTTGTGGAATGCGTTTTGGACCCCTTTGGATATCCATGGAATATTCCTGGCCCCTTTGGATGCCAGATGCCGACGTACTTGCACTGTCGGAAGTCCCGTACTTGCTAGGGACAACCTCGTACTTGCTAGAGGCAATACCACTCCCGACTTTGACAGGGAACCCTAGACGACCATGGGGTATGTGGTATTTGGATTTGGATGGGATTATCTCGTGTGAGGACGGCAACGGGCCGCCTGCGGGCGATGATTATGACACGTTGGGCTGCAAGCATGAGTTATATCCTAGTGGCGGTGTTGACATCATGTGAGGACGGCAACGGGCCGCCTTCGTGGCGATGATTATGACACGTTGGGCCGTAAGCATGTTTGTTCTCGCCTTTGAATTGGAGTCATTAGTAGTATGTACTGTGGTAATGTAACGTGCCGATTTGGTAAGGCAACTTTGTAAAAGCGTTACAACGTCCTACTATGACACGCGTTGGAATCCCCACTTTGGCTCGACTATGTCTAGCGGTGTAGTGGATTCCAAGAGTTGAGTTGGTTTCACACCTTGACTCGGCTAGGCCGGGCGGTGACGATGGAACATGTGACATTGATAAATGTCGAGAATGTTAATAGTCCTCAGTGAGATGAGGCATCTTGTTGTGAATTCGAATAGGTAAATAATTGATGTGGGACACCGACAGTCCTCAACGAGGATGATGTGGTCCCATTCTAACTTGGCATTGGCCATCATTGGCCCCTATATCTTTGGTTGATAGAAATTATGTGTTGGATAGGCATGGTTAGCATGTTAATTGTTATTTATATTAATCTTAGAATTCACTAAACAACTTCTGTTGTTTACCCCTTTAGTTGTTAACCTTTTGCAGGTTTGAGCTATCGAGCGGGAAGTTTATATTCTTCCTCATTATCAGAGTGTAGACTCGAGACTAATGGTATGCTTTGGTGATTGTGTTGGGTTTGGGTTAGTCGACCTCTTGGCCTTGACTAATCGTTTGCAGGATCATGACCTGTAACCTTGTAGATTTAATAGTTGTTATTCGGATGCATCACTTATGATGCATTAGTTGTAAAAGTTTTAATTCTACTCTAATTCTGCAAGTATTGAAAATTATTGTTAATTACACTGAAATATGTATTATTGTTGTATGAGTGTTTCACGAACCACATACCGGTGCAAATTTATTTGCACTTTTAAAACGTGTGATTTGTCTTTATAAATTAGAATGAAAAGTTTAGTCTATGTTTTTTAAAAATGCGTCGAATAATACAAATGTGGTTCCGAGATTAAAATTATTATTGAATCTTATTTTAGATGGCGCATTTTTTTCATACTCGTTGTGTTGCACACATTATAAATTTATTCGTGCAAACAGGGTTGGAGGTGATTGAACCGATTAGATTAGAATTTAAAGCGATGATAAAATCGGTTTTTTATTACAATAGCCAAGACATTATGTGTATAGACGTTATTGTAAATCGGTTAATAAAAAAACTTTGAAAGTTTGAGTGCTAATTTAGATTGTCCAACTCGTTGAAACTCGACATGGATGATGATGCACTCCGCATTAAGGCAAAGGGAAACGTTGCAACCGTTTCACAATCGCATATACGAGAAGGGCCATGTCCCAAACATTTATGCGAGTTCGAATTAGGAAATGATTGCGAAAATAACCGATTTGTTAAAGGTTTTTAAAGACGCAACAACTTATTTATCCGATGTATATTACCCTATGAGCCCTTTAATTCTAAATTAAATTTTTTTGTTGGCTTCCAAAGTAAATGATATTGAATTTGAAAGTGAAGTATTCCAAAATATTGTCAAAGCAATGGAAAAAAAACTTTTAAAATATTTTAAGGAAATCCCACCGGTTTTACTTGTGACGCCGCTTTAAACTCGACGATAATTGTTGGTGGCGTGGAAACATTAATAGAAAGTATTGTGTTTGCTTTTGATTACATGAAGATGTAAATGAACCAAATTTTATAACAAACCAAATAAACTTTTTTAACAATTGTTTTCGAGAATTATTCGATATATATTTACAAAAAACGGTGCGAGTAATGTAATACAAGGAAACAAATGAGAAGAGGAAAATCACTTAGTAGAGGAGGAATCGGGATATCGCTATTCAAACGAGCACGTACTACCACCCCGAGTAGCGAGTTAGAAAACTATATTACTAGTGATTTTATATTGAAAATGACGTATGAAGAGTTTGAAAACCTTGATCTTTTGGCTTGGTGGAAAGAAAAGGAACCGATTTTTCCGTTTCTAGCCGCCATGACCCGTGATTTACTAACTGTCCAAGCTTCTACGGTAGCTTCGGAATCTGCTTTTTCTATTAGTGGTAGGGTTATATCGCAGCGGAGGCCGAGACTAAGTCCCGAGTCGATAGAATGTTGTATTTGTTTGAAAGATTATTTGGATGGAGCGGCTTGGGTACAAAATGTAATGACCTTAGAAGATGCAATCGACGCCAACTTGGAAGCAAATATACACAATGAAGAAGTTGAACTTGGAATATCACCTCCAAACGAAGAAGATATTGAAGACGACGATGATTGTGAACCCGAATACCAAAATTTGGGTGAATAAAAGAAAGAAAACACAACATTGTGAACCCGAAGATCGTAATTTGACTTTAATTTTCGTAATTTGTATTATTAGTTGTCGTAATTTAAATTTTTGTTCGTTGTAATTTGAATTTTTAACGGTTTTAAACTTTTTGTGTATTTATAATCAAATATAATATAAATATATATTTGATTGGAGTAAAATATATGTGTTTAACTTAATTTATAATCATGTATTAGTAATTATAAATTTATAATTATAAAAAAGATGGTGTGTTTGTATTTGATTAATGCCAAAAAACTAAATAAAAGATGCCCAAAAAGAAATAGAAAAGAAGCCAAAAAACTAAGGGAGAATTTCATATATACCCCTCCAAAACTTCATAATATCAAATACAAACACACCATCTTTTTTATAATTATAATTATAATATCATATATATCCCTCCTAAACATCATAATTTCATAGATACCCAACTTTAATTATTAATATCACATATATCTCTATTTAACATCATTAATATCATATATACCCAAATTCATTAATTTAATTATTTTTATAACATTTAAAACTCATAATTAATATTGCTTATTAATTAATGACCATTATACCCTTACTCATTTCTCCTTTCAACTAAACTTCAAATATCAAATTTATCCAACTTAAATTAAAATATCATATCCCATTAATAATTCTATGTAATTTATTTTAGTAAACTTTACTAAATAATTTCTTCAGACTAAAACAAACTAACATTAAAAATAAAAAAATTGTATTATGTTTTTTATCGTTTGTAATCAAATCGTATCGTCTTATTATATTTTCTTATTTGTTTTTTTTCTACAGTAATCTATATACAATTAACTAATTACATATCATGTTCTTTTTTTTCTTTTTCTTTTCGAACTTTATAGTTGCATCGTATTTTGTTTTTTTTTATTTAGTATTTTTTTTTGTTTTCTAATACATTAGTTTCTATTTTTTTCAAGTTTGCATTCGTTTTATAACTATTGTTTATTTAGTTTACTAATTTTAATTTTTATATTTAGTCTAGATATTGAGTTATAACTTGTTATCCGATGTAATTAGTTGTGTATATTTTGTGTTAACTACAAGATTATATATATAATCTTATATATTTAAAATTCAGTTTTATAATAATTTGTTTAAACATTAGTAACTAGAAAATATTTTAATATTAAAGTTTTGTTAAGAAATGAATTTTTTACTAATGAAAAAACCATATATTTATAATAAAAAATTAAATTTACTAACAATATACGAATTTCATCCGGTAAATTTAATATTAAAATATTTTCTAGTTATTAATTATTGAACAAATTATTATAAAACTGAACTCTAAATATATAGGATTATATATATATATATATATATATATATATATATATATATATATATATATATATATAAATATATATAATCAGGTTCATCAGCGTACCTATGAGATTCCAGCGTACCCTAATGTGAATGATCATTCACATATTTTTTTTTTTGAATGGACGTGTATAAAACAACATTATAAGACTTTTCGAGAGTTACTTTTTTGAACCTGACTCTCTCTCTCTCTATACATATATATATATATATATATATATATATATATATATATATATATATATATATATATATATATATATATATATATATATATATATATATATATAGATTCAGGTTCAAATAAGTACCTCTCGAAATCAAGTGCATCCGAAGGTACCGATCTTAAAAAAGTTTTTTTAAATTTTTTTTCACATAACCATGTTTAATTTAATGTTATACGCATGATATATGAATTTCACATAGATTCACATTTTCTGTGTCCTTAAAAATTATGTGAATGCTCAATGCATATTTATGTGAATGGTCATCCATGTGAATGGTCATTTCACACCAAGTGAATGGTGTGAATGACCATTCACATGAACTTTTTTTACCATTTACAAGATTTATGATGGTACTCCATTTGAAAAAAAGTCTTATAATGTTGTCTTATACATGTCTATTCAAAAAAAATATGTGTGAATGATCATTCACATTAAGGCACGCTGGGTACGCTGGAATCTCATAGGTACGCTGATGAACCTGATTATATATATATATATATATATATATATATATATATATATATATATATATATATATATATATATATATATATATATAATCTTATCGTTAACACAAATATACACAACTAATTACATCGGATAACAATTTATAAGTCATATACTAGATTAAATATAAAAATTTTAAAAAAGTAAACGAAAAAACAATAGTTATAAAACGAATGAAAACTTGAAAATTTTTTTGAAACTAATGTATTAGAAAACAAAAAATATATACTAAATTAAAAAAAAAAACAAAATGTGATACAACTATAAAATTCTTAAAGGAAAAGAAAAGAAAGAACACAATATGTAATCAGTAATTGTATATAGATTACTGTAGAAAAAAATAAATAAAAAATATAATAAGACGATACAATTTGATTACAAACGAGCAAAACATGATATAATTTTTTATTTTTATTATAATTGTTAATTTGTTTTAGTTTGAAGAATTTATTTAGTTTAGTTTACAAAAATAGATTATATAAAATTATTAAAAGAGATATGATAGTTTAATTTAAGTTGGACAAATATGATACAATGAAGTTTAGTTGAAAGAAGAAATGTGTAATGGTATAATGGTCATTAATTAATAAGCAATATTAATTATGAGTTTTAAATGTTATAAAAAATAATTAAATTAATGAATTTGGGTATATATGATATTAATGATGTTTAAGAGGGATATATGTGATATTAATAATTAAAATCAGGTATATATATGATATTATGATGTTTAAGAAGGATATATATGATATTAAAATTTTAGGCTGGGTATATATGATATTATTAAGTTTTGGAAGGGTATATATGAAATTCTCCCAAAAAATAAAAAGAAAAGAAGCCCAAAGAATCGAAAGAAGCCCACAAATCTGGAAAAAAAAAAAAGGAAATTGGTTTTTATAAAAATCGGTTCAAGAAAAATCCGGTTTTCTTCTAACCGGAACCGGTTACATAGGATTTAAATGTTTGGGTAGAAAACCGGTTGAGAACCAATCCAACTATTAAAAAAAAAAAGACAAAAAACAAAAAAGGGACCGGATTGGAACCGATCCCGATCGAATTGAATCCGATATTTGTGCAATTCTAATCTATATATATTAATAAAGCAAAATCATTTGTGACACGTGTCACTCACTCAAATCTCCTAATTTTTGTTTTTCCCGCTCATTTTACCTAATATAAACCTTTCAATTAATTTATATAATTGATTTTTAAAGAAATTAAAAGATTAAGAATATAATTTAATGATTTTAAATGCTTCATAATTTAACATCTAATTAACCGAAAAAGTTTAATCTAAATTATATAATTGATTTATATAGCAATCTTCTTATTATTAAACTTTAAATTAAATATTACATGTTTTAATCATAATTATAATTTATAAATAATAATAAATAAATAATTTTACTTATTTCTCGTGAAGGCATGTGTCATCAACCATCAATTTACACGTGACAAATCGTATTCTAGAAAAACAAGTAATATCTAGATCATGTTTTTCTAAATTTACATCTAAAATAATAAGATTTAAAAATCAATTCAAATCCAATATTCATATTTCAATAATTGATAACTATAATATAATAGAAAATTTAATAATGATAAAAAAAACCTATTATCAATCATATGTATTTAGAAGTCTAGAAAAATTATAGTTTATGTCAAATAATAATAATATAATTATTGTATTTTTTTTTGTAATAAAAGTAACATTTTTATGTTTAATTCTTAGTTTGTAAGAATTTAATATAAACAACTTTATATCAAAACATCCGCGTAATACGCGAGTAATAATTAGTATATATCTATCTCTATCTATACTATTAAAAGAGTAACTAACATGCCACATGGCATGCTCTCATTAAATTTGCCACATGTCGCTCTCTCCTTTCGCCACGTCATTTATTGATTTTATTTTTAAATTTTAAAAAAAAATCAAATCTATCTAAATCCAATATGGATTAATTCAATAACTAACTAACTGATATTAAGCAAAATTTATTATTCATATAATTATTATATTATACATATTAATAAATATATATATATATTTCTAAAATTAACCCATGTAATACATGGGTATTAACCTAGTCATCAGTATAATATGGGTGTTGCACGACAACGGTCCAAATGAATTGGATCCGTGTCTAGATTAGAAATCCAAGAATCTCAGTTAAAATCAAATTTTCTACTTTTATTTGAAATTCATAAAATAATGATTGAATCACTAGGAACTGTTAAAATGGGCTCTATGTGGGCTTACTTCCTATGATCTTATTGGGCCTTTTCTGTGTAGAGCTCGAATCACGTGGTTTGGTAGCTTACAAAAAGCCTGGTTGTGGTTTAAGAAAAATACAAATATGATCTAAAGGTGCACAAAAAATCCAATTATCTCATTTCGATCCAAAACTGGTTTTTATAATCGGACCGGGTTTTATCCGAACCGGTTTTTGAACCGCATTTGGTTTGTTTTGTTAGACCGCATAATTAACCGGTTATAAAAATTCGGATTAAAAACCGGTAAAAAAACCATTTTTTATACATTAATTTTATAATTTTAATCTGTTTATGTATTTATAATCAAATATAATATGAAACTATTTGATTGGAGTAAAACTATATTTGTTTGGAGTTTTATTATCTTAGTTGTAAACGTATAATTTATAATATACTTTAAAAAGCCCAATTTTATTAAAAATAA
The DNA here is from genome assembly GCA_020465985.1 of Centrapalus pauciflorus. NCBI lineage: Eukaryota > Viridiplantae > Streptophyta > Magnoliopsida > Asterales > Asteraceae > Centrapalus > Centrapalus pauciflorus. Next base: position 25,706 of record JAANYP010004819.1, on the reverse strand, counting down.
AAGCACAAATGAAAGATTTATTAAATAGATGATAAAAAATGGTCAAACCTAAAGTGAAAGCCTAAAATTAAAAAAAAAAGGATAAAAAATCAGATTTTTTTATAACTGGTATTTTATATCCGAAACCGGTTACATAAGTTACATTTTATTGGGTCCATCTACCCTATACGTCTTCAAATTGTATCTGTGAGAGTTCTTAGCCATCAATTTTGTTCCTATCTATTCGCTATTGGTTCATTTACACGTTTTTTGATCGATTTCCGTTGTGGTCTTGTTGTCGTTGTTCTAATCGATTACTATTAACCCGTTGTCGCTTATTAAAACGACTGATAAAATCGATCTATTGGTTTTTTCGCTATTATCAGTCGTCAGTACAAATTATAAAGCAAAATGCAGAGTGTTTAAAATACTAAAATAAAGCTCAAATGTTGTGCAATGATGCCAAATTAGGCGGCTTCGGAGTTTGGTTCGCAGATTTCGTGGATTTTACTGAGAATGCATTTAAAATATTGTGTTTTGTTCGTAGATTTCAGAAAGAATTTAAGGGTGCGTTTAGTTAACGAAAACTAGTCATTTTTCAATTTCAGTTTTCAAGTTATAGTTTTTAGAAAAAAAAAAACAAGGGTTTCTATGAAAAATGAAAACTTGTTTAGATGATGAAGTTTTAGTTTTAAGAAAAATAATATGGGTGATTATAAAATAAAAAAATAGGATAGGTGATGGAAAAGTAAGAGAGAGAAATAGAGTATTATAAAGAAATAGGGTAGGTAGTAGAAAAGTAAGAGAGAGAATATGAAAAGTGGTATTTTAAAAAGTGAAATGAAAATTTATGAAATTGTTGTTAAGTAAACAAGTTTTTATTTTTGTTGAAAAGTGAGATGGAAATTTTGAAAATTTTCGGGAACTAAACGCACCCTAAGCTTTCAGAATGTTTTGAATCCCTTCATCCTTTGTTATTTAAAAACCAAGCATCTTTGTGATTTTAAATCACAGTTACCTTGTACTTTTCAGATTATCAAATTTTCCTTAAAAGATAATACAGATTCTTTAACAAAATCCTGACAAATAAAAATGTTGCATAATGCAAATCATTTGACCGAAGGTAAATCCCAAAAATAATATCTACTAACCAAAAATCCCCTAAGAATATGCTCAAATCATTTTGCTTTGGCTTAAATATACGGCTGTTTAATGCCAAACTTGCTATTTTAGACATACAATAACAATTAAACCATGCTACTATGAACAACCAGTCTCAACTGAACTTTCTGACATGGACTTGGGATGGCAATTTTGACACAATGAGCTAAACGGACCGGATGATTAAATTGACCCCTAGTAAAAAATTAAGATATAATATATCTTTTTTTCTAAATGAAAATTTATAAAATGATGTATTAAACAATTTGTTCTTTGAAAAAAAATTAAAAAATTATGTACAGCTTATGACCTTTGGTCGTCAACCTGTTTGCTTGAACGGACCGAAATTGTCACCCCTAACCTGAACAAAGATCGTTGGATGAGATGGAGGGATCATGGTCTTGCTTTGTAGACAGTGATGATTATATGAAGGAATAAAACGGTTTCCAATGTGGGTCGCGAGCCACGATCATGGGCACGTGGTAACGATGCCATCACGGTCGAGACCAATTCAAATGGTGGTTGGGATGAGAAACCAAGATAAATGCTTTATCATCCGATGTTGCGGATTAAGGGACAACACTGAATGACACTATGGCCTTGATCGTTTCCACGACCAACCAAAGCACGCCGATGGATGAAAAGACACCACGATTCACAATGATGACGGTATTAAATTGATACAAAACACTAAAATTTGATATCCATATGCACCAAAACAATACCAATACGCTTTCGATGTCGATCCTAATGAAAGTATAAATAATCTATAATCTATAACTACTATTAAAATAGTAAATAAATTATCATTTTTCTTTTTCTCATGATATCAAGTGACATCTTCTATTGATGACATGTTAATTTGTTATTCTATATTAATTAAATTTTTAAACGAGATTCCTTTTTAAATAAGATTGTTAGATACTTAGGCGGCGTTTGGTTCGCATAATGTTTATTTCTGGAATGGAATCTGTCAAGGAATGAAATACTGGAAGGATAGAATCCGTCGGAATAGAAATGGAGGCTGGTGAAGATGAAGTCTAGGGTTTGGTTTTAGAACTGTTAAAATCTTTGGAATGAAATTTAAATTCCATGACACTAACCCAAGAAAAATAGATTCATTCAAAAGTTGTGCTTTTTTTAAAAGGAATCTTCATTTCATTCCTTTTTACTGTCAAACAACACATCAAAATGGAATTTTCATTCCAATTCCATCATATTCTGCGAACCAAACGCCTCCTTAAATCCCATAAAATTACAACAAACAATATTTATAAGATTTTTTTGATTAATAATTATAACAATAACAATTATACTAATGATAAATTTAAAAGTATTAATGATCATCATTTTTGTTTAAATTATTTATATTAACTTAATTATTATTATAATAAGATATTTTAAATATTATTAGTATTAAGTGGTTGGATATTAATTTTTAATTTTAAGATTATATAGTTTCAAGAAAACAAATTTATTAAGTTATGAGTGCATTACACGGATTAATAAATTGATGATGTCAATATAAGACTATCCAGAATTGCAGTTTTAGCCCCTTACATTTTCAACATTCAGAAAACCCGAGGTTAAGCAACGAACTTTCTAATGACGTTGGATTTCTAATGAGGTTAAGCCTAATACTTTTAAACGAGCCGAGCTTGAGCATTAACGGGCTCAGGCTCGACTCATTTACACCCCATGGCTTCAAAAGGAGGTCAATTACAAAGAAATATATCAAACTGCATTTACATTGAAGAGAGATTGTACATAACCTAAAAGCAATGAATAAATTTAAGATCAAACACACAAAATTGGGACTCATTTAGCCCTCTTTTTTCTTTTCTTTTCATTCTTCACAATGTTATAATCCATCCCAATTCCCCCTTTTGTACTTTGTTACGTTTTATATCGAATCTACTCTACGGTTATTTCAAGTATGGTAGTAAGTCTCGGTTTTTTATATCTACGTAGAAGCAAAGACGAGCATACGACACTTACAGACGATAGAGCCATGCATGCACCAGCAACCCATGGAGGCAACTTGAGCCTTAACCAAGGAAAGAAAACACCAGCAGCGATAGGAATCGAGATCACGTTGTATGCCATGGCAAATACGTAATTTAGTCGGATACGAGTGAAGGTCTTTCTCGAGAGATCAATGGCTGTGATCACATCTTCCAAGTTGTTTTTCATTAGAACGTAATCAGCTGCTTCTATTGCGATGTCAGTTCCTGCTCCAATTGCGATACCGACATCGGCTGCAGCCAAGGCTGGAGAGTCGTTGATACCATCTCCCACCATTGCTACGATGCTACCATCTTTTTGAAATGAACGGATTACGTCTGCTTTTCCTGCTGGCATTACCTCCGCCCTTATGTCTTGAATGTCCACCTGAAAACCGAGATAGTTTAGGTTTTTTAGATTTAACATATCATTCGGAAAATCGTTAACCATGTGCTAGCTGAGGGCTCGATTTAAAACCATACGTACCTCCTTTGCGACAGCTCTAGCGGTTCGCCAATTATCTCCGGTAACCATAATAGGCCGGACACCCATTTTCTTAAGACCCTCCACAACCACAGCTGCTTCTCTTTTTAACGGATCTGCCACTCCGACTACACCAATCAATTCCGAATCATATGCCACAAGAATACCAGTTTTTGCGTTTTCTTCTAGATCGACAACAAAATTTTCAACATTGGTTGGAATGTCGATCCCTTTTTCTGTTAGCAGACTTCTGTTACCAACCTGTTCAATAGGATTGCATATAAGCAAGGTGCCGTAATGTAACTACAACTTTAATCAATCAAAATACATAGCAGGTGCCGGTATCTCACCAAAACTTGTTTGCTGTTGATATAACATTGAACACCTCTTCCAGGAATCGCAGAGAAATCCAATGCATCAAGAAGCCATCTGGACATTTCTAACTCATCATTATGATTTTCAGAATCTTTAGTTGCAGTCGGCTGAAAGAACTGAAAATGGCGAGTGTATTGTAGTATTGCCTTGGCAATCGGATGTTCACTATTTGCCTGAAACAAAATAATCGAGTAAAATTGAAGTTCTGAGTATTTATAATTGATATTGACGAAAAAACTAGAGATGAAAGTAAAATCAACCTCCGCAGAAGCTAGCAATCTGAGGAAATCTCCTCGATCCATTTCCGTGAATACTTTAACGGTGGTGACCGTGGCTTTACCCTGAGTTAAAGTGCCCGTTTTATCGAATATTACATATTGAACCTTCTGGGCCCTCTCTAATGCATCGCCTCCTTTGATTAGAACACCGTTATTGGCTCCAACCCCTGTTGCAACCATGACAGCAGTTGGTGTAGCCAAACCGAGTGCACATGGGCATGCAATAACGACAACTGATATCGAAAACATAAGAGCGAAAACAAAGTGGTTTCCGTTTTCAGGTAGCCATTCGTCTGGGTAAGCTCCAAGGGATCCACTAATATACCTAGATTGCAATGACATAGAAAAGATTTAAAAAGTCGGCACTAGTTTTGTCTAATGACTACGTCACAATTCCAGGATATGGGTTATGAACTTACCATCCTAGTAACGTCACAAACGACAACGCAACAACTGTAGGCACAAATATGCTGGCAACCTGAAACACACCAATACGATATGAATAAGTAGATTATCTTGTAAACTTTTAAAATCATAAGTTACAATATTAGCAGTCTTCAATAAAGTTACTATGAAGAATAGAAGTAGTTGGCATAGAAAATAGTAGAGGTAATTGGTCAAAATGTGTAAATTATATGGCCCTTGGGTTGACCCATCAAAAGTTTTTTGTGCTTTTTCTTACAAATTTACAAATAATTAAAGCATTAATTATGATTTTAACTTTTAATTTTTTTAGTAAAATGATTTAGGGGTAAGAAAACATCTTAAATCACTTCTGGCGAGACCTTTTTTTGGCTACTCTTTTTCCTATTTTACCAGTTTGACACGTTATCGATAAAATGCAACCTGAATTGACATGTTTTCATACAAGTGGGTTAAAATTACCATGTCAAGAAAATAGTATATCGGCAACTCGCTCTATCCCAGGGGGAAAAAAAACATCGATTCGGTACTCGAGCAACCCAGAAGAATGCAAAACAAAGTTTTCATTTTTATAAAGTTCAAATAAAATCACCTATTTTTCCATTATTACTAATCACAAGAAGTCAGTAACATTGATTTGGTCCATAGATATTCTCGAATTTGTGTTAGCATAAACTATTATAGGTATTTGATGACCTGTCAAAGATTTCATTAGATTACAACTTAAGTCAAAAGTTGCATTCTGTAGTGGTAATAAATTTAGCCTACTCTATGCTAACATAACAACAATCAAGTTTTTGGACATATTTTCTGAACATGTCTTGATATAAATAAACAAGGACACATGAAATATAGTACTTACATAATCAGCGAACTTCTGAATGGGTGCTTTTGACATTTGTGCAGTCTCAACCAGAGAGATTATCTGGCTCAAAACTGTATCAGAACCGATTTTCGTTGCCCGAACATGGAGTAAACCATGATAATTTATCGTACCTCCGATCACCAATGAATCAACCTCCTTCAAAACAGGCGCAGATTCACCGGTAACCATGCTTTCGTTGACATAACTTGAACCCCAAACAACAACACCATCAACAGGAACCTTGGTACCCGGAAGAACTTTTAATACGTCACCAGGTTGAATCAGCAATGCATCTATTTCCCTTTCTCCAGTATTCTTTCCACCTATTAAATTAAATCAAAACAAGTCAACAATTATAATCCATGCAATTTTTGAATGATTCTTGATGACTTAATTCTTTAACTAAAAAATGCAGAAGGATCATACCCTCATCTTTAACAAGCAGCAAAGCGGTTGCAGGCACGAGCTCTACCAACTTTTTTATAGCATCCGATGTTTTCCCTTTTGCAAGACTTTCCAAGTACTTTCCGAGCAACACAAAAGTTATTAACATGGCACTGGTTTCGAAATATGTTGGAGACCAGAACCCAGTGATTGCACCATATAGAAGAGCATACACAGAGTAAACATACGAGGCTGTGGTTCCCAATGCTACCAAAACATCCATGTTTGTTGAACCATTTCGTAAGGCTCTGAAAGCCGCGATGTAAAAACGCTTCCCAATAACAAATTGAACAAGTGTAACTAATATCCAGTTTAGCCAATCATTCATTTGGAATGGTCCACATCGCCAGAGCAACAAGGCGTAGAGAAGAGGTATATGTGGACATATGAATCGCATGAGAAAGATCGGAAACTGCAATCGAGATAAATAGTCAGAAACTGAAGGAAAGTTTCAAGTTCCCAATTCAATGATTATTAATCGGAATCAAATAAACAGTTGTTAGAAAATAAGCAAAATTATATAATAATGTGATAATCAAGTGTTTGGCTAATTTTGATTATGTAAGGAATTATTAGTATATAAAATGACCAAAAAAAAGGACAACCATAAATGTCATTGAATTATATAAATCTGAACTATGACAAATAATTTCTATCAAATTTTTATTGATAAATCGGTATCCATTGTTTGTGCTAATCAGATAATCAGAATAATCACTATCCCAAATACTAGAATTCAATTATCTTATGACATGAGATCACAATAGTCAGATAATCAAGTAGAAAAAACACATTCAAATACTCCACTATATTCAAGAACTAGTTTTCAACATAAAAGAGGGTAAAAGATTTGTTGAAGATGATTAACTTACACTGAGAATGAGACTGGATGTAAAAAGCCGATACATGTTTGACGACTCTTCCTGATCTTGAGATACCATTCTCGTATAAGGGTTTTTTACATGCATCTGAAACCTCCCCGAGCTTTCTCTAACAAGTGCATCAACTAATGATCTAGGACCGAGAATCTCAGTATCAAATAGAACATCTAATTCTCTTGATGTCCTGTTGAAACCAAATTGTTTAACTCCTTTCAAGTTGCAAAGTATGCTCTCTAACAACTGTGCATCCAACTCATTTGATACCCCAACAACTCCTAATACAATTTTATCCTGTTCACTGCTCTGTACAAATGAGCCATCAAAACCGGCATCTTCAATTGCAGTGATGATTTCCTCCTTGCTTATCATTGAAGGATCATACTCCACTTCCCCTAACGAAGTTGGAAGAGAAACAACGGCTCTTTTAACACCAGGAAGCTTTCTTAAGATACCTTCGACAGAATTAACACAGGCTGCACACGTCATGCCTCCAATCGTGAACTGCCCAACTAGAGTTCCCTGTAATTTTGTGTGAGCAGTATTTTCTTGTAGGATCTCTGCTTCAAACCCTGCATCTTCTATCGCATTCTTTACATCCTCTTCCTGTATATTAACGTAAAAGATACACATAAGCTCCTTCCGTTACTAAATGTCAACAAGCATATATGCAACCATAAAAGCCACTCAAGTAGAAGAGCTTCAAAATCCCAATAAAAGAGAAAATGGAAGCAATCGAAAATGTCGTTAAACTTGGACCAAGCATAAATGTGTTATGAACATCAGTATGCCCCTCCTAAATTATCAATGTATCTAATCCAAATTTCTCTGGAAATCTAGTTAAGCTTATTAAACCACATTACTAGAAACACCACAACGAAACTGAATAACAAATGACAGTTGGCACACCCAATTTTTATCTTTTATTAGAGTACAGATCAAATATAGCAACCTATGTGATCGAAAATCAACCTGACCCATAATTGGACCACATCGATGACGTATATTCTTTTGTTGGAACAACTGCGTTATTTGCACTTTTGGTACGACTAATCTGCAAGGCAACAAATTATAGGCTTTCCCAAGTTTCCCACGCTTGTGGAATCCAAACCTAAAATCGCGATAACCAAATCCTAAGCCTTGCCAAATAAACCAACCACTTTGAGGTCTGATAACATACATTATATATGCAGAACTTCCATCCTCACATGACAAAGGGCATCCAAGAAAACCCTTAAAAACAATGCACACACAATAATTTCATATGTGTGTGTTCATATGATAAATTTGAACAATTAATCAATTAATCCATATCAGTGATTCTTGCTGTGTCATTGTAGATTTTAAAATTATTTTAAATTTCAAGACCCAAATAAACCAGCTATGAAATCTTAATTATTGTAATGAATCTATACACTATTTACCCCAAAAAAAGGTTTTAAAAAAAAAAAAAAAAACTGAAGAAAACGAAAACATACATTAAACTAGATCAAGAAAGTCACCATTACGATATTTAATCTTCAGAAACCGTTTAAGTAAATAGAAAAACTAGATCAATTTTGGAAAGATGAAAATTCGCAATTAGGTATTCGTCAAGCGATCAAGCCCCCTGCATTCACAATCACGATCATAAGAAAATCACAAAAACTTAAAAACAAAATCAACAAAAAAACAGAAAGAAATGATTCCTTTAAACTTCACTAACTTCATCAATAATCAACCACAGACTAATCGAATATCCAAAGCGATTAGTGAATCGTAAATCGTAACATAAACATGATACTGACCTTGACCAAATTAGGATCAAAGACTACATCCGCTTTATGCTGCAACAAAGCTACAGAAGCACTTACGACGCCGTTTAAGCTCATAAGAGCTCCTTCAACGGAATTCGAACACGCTGCACATGTCATCCCCGTCACTTTCACCTGAATTCTCTTCATTTCTCCTTCTTCTAAACCCTCTATACTTCTTTTACCTGAATAATCATGATTATCATAAGAATCCAGCAATCTAACATCCTCAAGATCACCGCCAACATCGATCGCCAACGAATCACGACCGCCGCCGCCACTATCACGGCCTCCAACCCCCGTCAACTGGAGGTCTTTGAACATCGGCGCCATTGTAAAACCACGGGCGACTAAAACAACTATGTATATGTGTATATATGTGTGTGTGTTCTGTATGTGTGTGTATATATATATATATATATATATATATATCTATATGTTATTCAGAGAGAGAGATATATATATATATATTATATATATGTGTATATATAGTTGATGAGAGAGAAAATCTAGAGAGAGAAAGGGTGGGAAGGAGGTGGTGAAGACAGAGAGGTTGAAAATGGAGAGTATATAGAAACTCAGGCTTTTGGTGGTTTGGTGGGTAAGGGCAGGTAAACAAATACATAAAAATTATAAAAATTATACTTTTTTGGGAGTTTGCAATTTGGGTCCTTCTTTTTTTAATATTTTGATAATATGCACCTTGTAAATTATTATAACTCTCGTTAAGCCCTTGATGTTGTAGTAGAATATGAAATTCTATAGTTTAATGTGATTGGAACTCATAAAATCTATTTATTCTATTAAAAGAGTAGCTACATGTCATTTTAGCGATTAGATAAACTGCTACTTGGATTAACGAAAATACGACATATGTATTTTATAATTTCTATTAATAAAATAAAATTAAAGTAAAACATACATAAAAATTATCTGACCATAGTTTCTGTTTTGAAAACTCATGAATACCGCTTCTTATATTTATTCCTGCTAGTTTCTTTATATCCAATCGTGTACTCCTACTTTTAGCTTTTTATCGAAGTTTTTCATTCTCAACTATCGAAGTTTAAACCTAGTTATTCTAACTATCTCGTGTAGTACACGGGTAATAAACTAGTTGATGATGTGAACGATAGAACTGTTGTTATAGTTTTATAGAATTGTTACTAATGTTTTGTTTTATGACATGTTCTTGTTTTGTTATTATCTTGAGTGGTTGAGTTTACTGTTTTGGTACTTGAATAATTGGTTATAATTTTTTTTAATCAAGATAACATAATGTAACTATGAAATTTATAGGAGGATCAAGTTACTCATTGGGAGAGCATGCGTGTCATTTATGATATGTTGATTATTGATTCAAAAAAGATTTACTTTTTTGTACACTTTTTGTTATAAACCATGTAAGTTTTTAATCTTTTGTTAACATTATCAATGTGTATCATATCGCTTTAATGAAAGGAGTTCATCGAAGATTGCACACATTATCTTCTTATGTAACTTTTTTTTAAAAATTAATTTATCACCATAAATGTCATTTATCGTCACACGTTATATTTGCCTATAAATGGCACTCTTATTAGTATTGTTTGTCTTCTTTGATTCGTATTATAACATTTAGAATTTTGTTCAAAACTCAAATAATAATTAACTTGGTTAGTCATGTATTGATTCATAATGATAACAAAGAAAGATTTTGTTGTATCAAATTCTTCATGTTCTCCTGGGACGATAATATTAGCATCCGGGACTATATAGAGATATAAACCATTAATAGCAAATGATGTCAATATATTTTCTCAAAGATATGTAATATATTAAATCATATTAATAAAATTCACATAATATATATCATTGACATATATTATTTTATAATTGAAACAAAATAATACCTGTGAATTCTAAATTTGTTCATAATTAACATTAGTATACATTATATGAGTCTAATTTAAAGGTTAGTAAATAGGGTGGCAAATTCGACCCAGCGAGTCAAACGAGCGAAACGATCAAAATGACTCGTAGTAAAAAAGTAAGCTAGAACATAATTTTTTCTAAAAAATGAAATTTTATAAATGATGTATTAAACAAATTGTTTTTTTGAAAAAAAAAATCAAAAATATGTTAAAAATTTGTCTTTTAGTCATCAACACGTTCGACCCGTTTGCTTGAATGAGCTAGAATTGTCACCCGTTAATTGTCCCGAACAATATCTCAATGGCTCAAATGACCAAATTATAACATAAATTGTAGTCAAAATCCAAACCAATCATAAAACTTGGGATCCATTGTAAAAATAGAAAAACCCTAGGGACCATTTATGCATTTTATCCATAAGGATATATATCTTTTTTGGTTAAAAGGAAAAATATTTGGTTGGGGCGAGCTACCGAATGTAGCCTTTAAGATTGCTTAAATTTCAAATTTACCCAATTTTGTACGATACTTCTGTTAGCTGTTGTACTACACTTTTGTTTGACCTTTTCCCTAATGCTTCTTGACGACTGAATTTCCCAATGGGCATTATGGTAACCACAGAAATTTATTTTTGATGACTTTTTAAGTTCTTTAACAATCCAAGTATCAAAATCCTTTTCTTTTATAATAATCAATAATCACTTAAATTGTCAGAAATTTAATATTTGGTTATAATTTTACCGTTTGTTATCACAATTATTAAATAATCAATGTTTAAAGTGTTTTGATTTTTTACGTTTTAATTTGTAAACAACTAAATAATTAATTATTAAACAAATAAGCTACAATTTTTAACTTATGAAAAGTATAGTAGAGATTAATTTTAAGCGCAAATAATCAATTATTAACGTATGCAATCCAAACGCTATAAACCAATTATTTATGTTATTGTAACTTAATAATCTAATTATCATATCATAACGCAAAACCAAACATCTTTTTAGTAAAAACGAGGTAAAGTGTCCGCGCGTTGCGGCGGGAAGGAGACAAAACATATATAAGAATCACTAACAGGAGACATACTCAAACTTTGTAGCGTAATTTTTTATCCTTACTCTATGAATATAAATTATGATTACGATAATTGTTTGGTGGACGGGAAAAAAAAAATTAAAATAAGATATTTGATTATAAATCATTAGAATGTCTGTATTTTGGGTAGTTCACCAGCAGTATGATAATCATTTTTGTGCAGATAGTTTAAAGCAATATGGTTGCAGCATAATCAAAGAAGATCACTCAGCTTTTGGTGCATGTTTGCATTACAAAAGCTATAGAAATAAAATGATTATGTACTATTATCTTTGACAACAAAGTTATTCCATTTGATGTTAATAACATTTGTTCATTGCACCGACCTTCGTGTTTTTTTGGTTTTTGTATGATTTGAAGTTCCAAATTTCTCAAGGAAGTTAAAGTTGATATCCTTCGATGCCTATATTTAACTACAAACCAACAAAAATATATATAAATACCAAAGAACTTTTGGTTAGATTCAATAATTTAATAAACTTGAGTATCCATTAGGTCAACGGCTATGCAGACATCTGAGAAGTGTTAGTTACATGTGGAGAAACGACACCTACTATAGATACAACCTATTTACATTGAAAATATCAATCAACAACTACAACTAAATATATATTCACGTAAGATTGTTTATAGATACCATCCAAAGAGAAATCAACTTTCTTAAACATGATTTAATGACTTTTATGTGAATGAAGCCATGAAGGAGCTTAGTTTGATACTTTGTTCGATATGAGCTTGCTTACTATTATATATTCAAATATAGATCACTTTTTTGGTAGAGTTTTACAAATTAGAAATAAATGGTTGATAACAATAACTATAGAAACAAATTTATATTCAACAAAGCGATGTTAATATTTAATAGATAAATCGTCGGATGGAAGTAGAATAAGTGATATAAAATATAATTTTTTCGCATCCATGTTCACTTATATTATCATGATCCAAGGGTCAGAGTAGCATGATCTAACGAATAATCTTCTTAGCATCCATGTAATTATCAATACCATTAATTATGTTTTTCATAGGAAGTTAGGAACCATCTCATGCATCTCAAAAATCATCATAAACAATCATAATCAAATCATAAAGTTGGTGTGGTACATACCAAAAACAGCAAGTTGAGAAACACAAAACTTTCATCACGATAACTGAGATCAAGCATGGACATATCGGATCAGTCCGTAAGTTGCATGACGAATATGCATAATAGGAGGAACACATTTTGCAGTGAAAGAAAGCTTTGCAACCAAGTTATATGCAAAATTTACTCAACTGCCTTTGTTGACCAACTGTCTCATTTAACTCCATGCGTTAACCTAAAGTTTGTCAAAGAAAGTCATTCTATTCGGTTTGATATATTGACCTTCAAACCAGTTCGGTGTATCATGAACCGAATAATAACTCAAAAAAATTTAAATTTAAACTTACAAATATAAAAAATGTCGTTGCAAATACCAAAAAGAACCCGGTCCAATTTCATTTTCCAACCGAACCAAGAACAGGTTTTGAAAAACTAAAAACCATTGTTTTTAGATTCCAAAATCGAGAACCCAACCAAACATAGTGGGTGATCCTAACTCAGTTTAGGAATATAGATTTTTTGCTTACCCCAAATATTATTTGTTTGATCTAAATTGTGTATAAATGTATGTGGTCAAGTCTTGCAAATAGCTCAGAATTATTTCATGTGTCTGAAAAGTATCACACACACACACACATACACACACACACACACACACACACATATATATATATATATATATATATATATATATATATATATGTATAGTGGTAGTACATAGGATTGGGAAGATGCATAGTGTGATTAAGTCTTGAAGTAACAGAATCATGCTTAAGATGACCTTATTTTATGTCCAAAAACATTGGTTAATTTGATGTTATGACCCATTTTGACACGTCTTTACAAAAATTGTGTTGATTTTAATTGGTACCTATTTTAACATACTAGTCAGTACTAACATATCGACTTTGCTATTTACAACACATTATTAAAATAAGTCGGGTACACAAATTAATAATCTTAAAGACAAAAACATGCTTAAACTAAAAACACCTTCCTATCTGGTGAAGTTTTTATATATGAAATTGTACTACTCTAATACTATTTGTTTAGGTAAATTTGCTTACTGCTTTTTTATTTATAGAGTATGGCACTTGCCAACTTTGTGGTCAAAGGTTATTCATCTCATGTTGATTTTCTTAGATTGAAACTTTAGTGTTACAAAATATGATGAGAGATAGTTTTGCACAACAGAGTTGAGATTTACCTTGGATAGGGGAGTGTGATAGCTAATAGACTGAGGGATTAAAAATACTTTTGACAGAATTATGGAGGATGTCAGCGCTTTTTATATCTGTGTTTGATATAACGAAATAAACTACAAATCGATCAATCTAATATGAAGAACCAATGTATTGAATCCAAGCATTCAAAGTCCATATTGTTCTTGAAGTCAGAATGATAGTTGGAGAAACAACAGATCGATTTCAGTAGTCGAAGTCCAAGTGAGAGTTGAAGATGCAAAGCAACAGTTGATAATAGCAAGATTGAAACATTACATGAGAAATAAACACACACACACACACACACAGATCGAGTGTGTGTGTGTGTGTGTGTGTGTGTGTGAGTGAGTGAGATCAACAGAAAAACAAACAAAACAGGTTAAGTCGAACGTGACAAAAAATTACGAAGAACATGCAATCAAAGTCAAATAATCAATCAAAATACAAACCCTAAAATAACTTGTTCAACCAAATCTAAACCTTAAATAAAACAAAATAAGGCGATCATGAAGAAGAAAATACCATTGATTCATTTTGAGATTTGAACCTGAAGATTAGTTGAAGCTACATAACCAAGAAAAGAAAGACCACAATGCCAAGGAAATAATGGTTGTTTGACCTGGGAGGCATGAGAAATGGATTGTGGATGAGAGGGGGAAAAAAGGTTGAAAAGTGAGGGATTTGATGGTGGCGTGTGGGAAGAAATTTCCCAGTATGGGTTTATTTGTACATTTTCAAGTTTCAACCCATTTTAATTCTTTGACCAATTAAAAACTTGAAGTCATGGTTTGGAACCCCAGACATCTCTCAATGAAACACATCATTCTACCAGTTAGTCAAAAAATCATATTCTTTCATTTTCATTAAACAATGTATATAATAAAAACCAAATTAGTTTTATGAATAGTGTCTTGTGGATAGTCTAAGAATAGGACATTTACTTAGGTAAATGTTATATATAGAATTAATAAATTATCTCAAAACATTGTGAAGTTGATTCAATTAACTTAGAATTTATGATTCATTATTTATACAATAAAAAAAATTGTGAATCAATATGTAAAAATGAATCACAATGATTTTAACATTTCTAGAGATAGATTTAGCATCTCATTTGATTCTAAGTTTATATATATAGATAATTTAACAATAATGATGATACTATTTTAACAACAATTACGATGATAAAATAATTTAATAAATAATACATATAAAGTTATCTGTTCGATTTATGAATAGTGTTATCTATCTATCAACAAATTAAGTATAGTAACTAATATTGGATGATATATAAATGTTTAAATTTAAAAGTAAGATTAGGAATGTGTGTATTTTTCTATTCAAAAAAAGATTGATAATATACAATATGTTCTATGATAATAACGACTATTTTTTCTTTATATAGAATTAAATTTGATGATTCATATTTAAAAAGAAATAATTTCACTATACTTTACATGTATTAAAACTTATGTGTGATCTTATTTATTTTTTTAAAAGCTATAAAAATAGAAAGAAATCAAAACATAAAAATAAGAAAAAAATTTCAAAGCAATAATAATTAATAATAAGTAAATTTAAAATTGGATTAAATAAAGTAACAATATTTAAAAAATGACTTTGAATTCAAATTTGTATTAAATGTAAAACTACAATATTTAAATATCATATTAAATTAGTATTAAGTAAGATATAGAATAATATTATTTTTTATTTTATTAAAACAAATTAATAAATAAATTATATAAGAAAACTTTAAAAGCAAAATCAAAAAATCAAAAAATCAAAAAATCAAAAAAGAAATAGAATGAATAGGTTATGAATAGTGAATTTTATCTTGATAAATGTATATATATATAATAGAGGTCATCTGTTATTTAGCAACAATGTAATTTTACAATAATTAATTTTTATCGTCATGAGATAATAATGCACTTTTTTTAAATGGAAAATCACATCTAATGATTATGTACTTTTGATTTTATTACATTTATGTTATGTATTTCTTTACATATTTAATACTTAAACTTTTAAAATTGTCAACTGTAAACTAAGTAGGAAAAATCATGTAAAAAATCAACGTACTTTAAGTATTTTCGAATAAGTTATTGCACCAAAAACGTTTCCATAAAAGACTCTCAACTTAGAAACGTTTCCAAAAATCACTGCACATAAAATGTTTCCATAAAAGTATTTTAACTTAACGTTGTGATAGCGTTTGGTTCATTTAAATGTTTTTAAACAATTGAATTTTGTCAAGGTATTATTATCTATCTAACAATTAAAGTTGGATTCATTTCCATTCAACTACTTCAACCATGGAGCCAAAAGTCCCTTGTATGTTCAATAGTTTATCTTCCTATGTGGGATGTTTGGATTTGCGTTTTAAAAAATATTACAACATTTTAGAACTTAATAATCACACTTATCAAATAATCAGTTTTTTAAAGTATTTGGATTTGCGTTTTAACTTATAAAATTACCAAATAATCAATTATTAAGCACATAAGCTACACTTTTTAGCTTTTAAAAAAGTATGGTAGGATTAATACCAAAACGTAAGTAATCAGTTACTAATGAATGAAATCCAAATACTTTAAACCAACTATTTACGTTATTGTAACGTAATAATCTGATAATCTTCGTCAGTTAACCACTTTTCATCATACATTACGTCTCGGTGCAACCGATACCACAAATCTAAAGATCCAAAATCCAATATACAGGAAAAGTCACAACATCCACTCTTCATTATATCATATGGATCGGTGAAGTTGACATTGTCTCTTTACAATGTAATATCTATTCTTGAACCTATTAGCTAGTTCTGGTTTCGTTTTGATTTGATTTGGTGTCTCTCATCCAAAAAAGTTGATTTGAGGTAATGGGTGAATTTTCGACGTTTTCGTTTGGGTTGTTGCATGCATTTGGTTATAATACATATCTTTGTTTTGCTTCTTAATTTTTTTATTACAAAACCAATTACGTTAAGTACATAAACAACTTGTTAAGCAACGATCGATAATTGTATCAAGGATAACTTGAAATCGCATTTGTTATCCCCATTCCAATCCACCTATTTGTCTTTATCATTGTCGAAATTAAGTTTACGATCCAAAATCAGAGATGCTTAACAGAAATTCAACAATTTTATGTATCCTAAAGAATAGTATATTGTTGTTTAGTAACAAAATCATGCAAATAAGTTATAAAAAAAGTAAAAAGTAATAAAACATGTAACACTTTAAAGGTTAGTTATATAGATAATCATTAGTTTGTATTACAAATTACAAATAAACAAATTAAAAAATGTAAATAAATTTTAAATCACATGTGAAGTATAGTAGTTGTTTCATTGGATCCACAGTCATGCATCTAAACATCCATTGGTTGTGAATTGTACAAAAGCATGAAGTTATTTTGCTCGAAATTGTGAAGGATTATTTAAGGTAAAATTTAGTAAAAAACCATCAAATTACACGTTTTTTTATTAAGTTCTTCAATCATTTTTTATTGTTTGATAAATCTCTTAACCAATTAAAAACTCATGAATTTGATGTTTTTCTTTCAAGAATGATGAAGGTAACCAGGGGCGGATCCAGGAAAATATATTATCGGTGTCACTTTTTTAAAGTAAATTTAATATTTAGATTTTCGAAATATTTCCTAAAATGGATCGGGTCACCGAAACGGTTCCCAACACCAAAATTAAAGAATAACAAGAATTTTTTCAATTAAAATAATTAACAATAAGATTCTTTTCAAAAATTTGTCCATTAACCTAAAATTTTTTTAAATAATTAACAATAAGTTTAACAATGGATATAAAAACTCAAAAAAATAAACAATTATACTTTATTTATAATTATTTTTCAGTAAATTAATTATTTAACCCATTAAAAAAATTAATAAAAAAACCTCAAAAACTCAAAAAATAAACCATAAATCGTACATTCGTACTGCAGTGCTACACACCTCACCTAGATAATAAAATTATGATTTATGAAAGGAATTTCTAAAATAAACTTATAAACTACACAAAAAAAAAATCAATCAAATAGAGAGAGAGAGAGAGAGAGAGTGAAAGAGATACCATGCGGTGGCGTCGAGCGGCAGTCGGCAGAGCGGCGGTCCGGCGGAGCAGCGAGCAGCGGAGGCGGGCAGGCGGCGAGGCGCGGAGCTGCGAGCATGCGAGCGGTGACTCCGGTCAGGGGCAGCAGCCAGCAGAGGGGGTCTGCGTTTTTTTTTTTGGAGTCGTCGTCGACGATGTCACGGTGGTGGCTAAAGAATGAGAAGCTGAGAGCCAAAAAGAAATGACTAGGGTTTTCAAGGATTCCGGCCAGTTTTTGGGCTTCATTAATTGTTGGGCTTTTTTATTTGGGCTAACTAAATTATATTGGGTTTTCTAAATTTTTTTTAAAGTTAAAACTCAGTGTTATTTTTAATAAATTTAAGTAGTAAAAATAACAAATATAATTAAGATATGTATATTATAATTGTATAAAGTTTTTGTAGGTGTCACCCAAAAAAATTCTTAGGTGTCACTCAGATTTTTGATACATATGCAACTCAATATTTTGAAAATTTATAGGTGTCGAGTGACACCCAAGCCAGAACACTAGGTCCGCCCCTGAAGGTAACCTGTTGAACGGGTTGTAATTGCTGACATGGATTTTATAAATATATAGTTTTCTTGGATTAAGTCCCTCAACCAAATTATTTTTCCTTAGCTTGATAAAACTCACATTATTTATTGTTTTATCAATTTAAGTGGTTGTTTGATTGACACTCACATTTTACACATACGTGGATGCAAAAAGATAGATCAAAATGATCTATTTTTATTGTTTAAAGTTTAGTCGACATGAACTCATTAATAGAAAAATTTGGTCCTAAACAACATTAGATCGAAATAATCATTATTTATGTTTTTGTATCAAACAAAATTTCTCTGCCCAAAAATCTATACTTGTTTTATAAAAAATTATTATTTTGATTTAACATTTTGTTTTATGTTTTCGTATATTTAACTAGTCATTATTGATGCATTTTCAACATAAAAGAATTCATATGATTTTTTTTATCAACCCATTTACTTATTTAGTAAGTTTTGTCAATGATAGAATTTATTAAAAATATTATTATTAGCTAAACCTATGGTTTTTCTTTATTTCACGACATAAATCTCTATTTTTTTTTTGTTTTTTGTTTGTTTCTCGATTGAAAGTATATTTGTGTCTACTCAAATTTTGAAAAGGTTATTGTTGTGGTTTAAACAAAGTAACCGAACAAGATAAATGGAGAAGAAAGAAATCTTTATTGAGAAAATTGATCAAGAAATTATTACATAGTTGGAACAAAATCGAGAGGGAGGGAGAGAAGAAGCAATATGTTCGTATATATTGAATTGTGAATTGTGAATTGAATTCCTTCTGCGTACATATTGCCATGCATATATACTTATTATGTAACTTTCAATTAAACCCCTCCAAGTACTAACTATTGTCACATTTTACCCTTTGACTATAGAAAAGTCACACTTAATATTGACAAACTCCACCTTAACTTTAGCTAAGTCAAATGTGTATTCCAATTTCCGACGTTCAGCACGTCTAAGCAACTTCTGAACTTCACTTTAGGAATTGTCTTCGTTAACATATCTGCTGGATTATCCTTCGTACCGATTTTCACGACTCTGATTCGCGACTCAGATTCGATGAAATGGTAACGAACATCAATATGCTTGGTACGATCATGATAGACTTGATCCTTCGCCAGACTAATAGCACTCATGCTATCACAGTGTATCAACGTCTTCTCCTGATCTACTCCCAGATCTCCAAGTAGACCTTTCAGCCATATTGCCTCCTTGGCTGCTTCAGTTAGCGCCATATACTCTGCTTCAGTAGTGGATAAAGCTATTGACGGTTGAAGTGTTGCCTTCCAACTTATCACCGCATTACCGAGTGTAAACACATACCCGTAAGTGACCTCCGTCTGTCCAGATCAGCAGCATAATCCGAGTCTAAGTACCCGTTTACTTCAACATTTCGATCACCTTCGTAAATGAGACCAACATCCATTGTACCTCTGAGATAATGAAATACTCGTTTAACTGCCACCGAATGATATTTCTTCGGATTACACATAAAGAGAGACACCACACTCACTGAGTATGCTAAATCTGGTCTCGTACAGACCATCAGATACATCAAACTTCCTACAGCCTGAGAGTAGGGAACGTTTGACATTTTCTCATCATCACCCTCAACTCCATTAGACACCACCAATGAAGGGCGAAAACTTAATGACGACGGATTGTTTACAGGCTTCGCATCGTACATACCGAACCTACGCAATATCTTCTCTACATAAACTTGTTGCGACAAGAACAACTGTTTGTTCATTCGGTCTTGTAAGATATCAATCCCTAGAATCCTCCTGGCAGGACCTAGATCCTTCATCTCAAACTCAGTACTGAGAAGCTTCTTCACGCGTTGAACTTCTCGTATATCTTTAGAAGCGATCAGCATATCATCTACATACACCAACAAGTAAAGCATGCTTCCATCTTTCAACTTCTGGTGATATACACAGCAGTCATAAGGACTTCGAACAAATCCATGACCCACCATAAAGCTATCAAACCGCTTGTACCACTGTCTAGGGGATTGCTTGAGGCCATACAACGATCTCTTCAACAAACATACCAAATTTTCTTTTCCTGGCTCCACATAACCTTCCGGTTGTGACATATAGATCTCTTCATCCAAATCACCATGTAGAAATGCCGTCTTCACATCTAGTTGTTCCAAATCCAAGTCACCATGTGCGACTAGCGATAACAGCACCCTGATTGATGTATGACGAACCACCGGGGAGAAAATTTCATTGTAGTCGAGACCTTCCTTCTGACTATAACCCTTGGCTACTAGTCTAGCCTTGAATCTTACTTCTACTGATTGTTCGACACTGACTTTCTTCTTGAAAATCCATTTGCAGCCAACAACCCTTCTACCTTTCGGTAACTGAACAAGAACGCACGTCTTATTCTTGTGCAGAGATTCAATCTCTTCTAACATTGCACCAGACCACCGATCTGCATCTTTAGACACAATTGCTTCCCGGTAGGAATTAGGCTCGTTTGAGCTGTCCATATCTTCTGCAACCTGTAAAGCATAAGCGGCCATGTCTTCAAAACCATATCGAGTCGGCGGTTTTATCTGTCTCCTCGACCTCTCTTGAGCTAGCAAGCTACCGGCTCCACCTTCACGAGATAACCCCGAACTCGAATCCTGAACAAACGACATCCCCAAGCTTGAATCTGTCAACGGTTCACTCCCGTATTCCACATCTTTTTCTCTGGACTCGTTCTTAATGTTCACTTGGTTTTCTTCTTCATTCACAAACTCTACCCTGTTGTCATTGGAACCACGATCAGACACATCGTGCTCCTCCACCTTCTTGATGACACTCTCCTTGGTAGAATACATCTTCTTCTCATCGAATATAACATCACGGCTCAGCACAATTCTCATCTCATCAGGAGACCAAACTCTGTAACCCTTCACACCATCTCCATACCCCATGAAAACACCTTTCTTGGCCCTCGGTTCCAATTTACCATCATTTTACATGGTAATACGCCGGACACCCAAACACCCTGAGCTTCGAATAGTCCGCTGGTTTACCCGTCCAAACTTCAAACAGTGTTTTAGAATCAATGGCGGTAGCAGGTGAACGGTTTATGAGATAACACGCCGTGTTTACTGCTTCGGCCCAATATCCACTCGACAAACCCGCATTCAGCAACAAACACCTTGCTCGTTCCAGCAGTGTTCTGTTCATCCTTTCGGCTACCCCGTTTTGTTGAGGCGTATGCCGAACCGTCTTGTGTCTTGCAATGCCGTTTTCCTCACAGAAATCATCAAACTCTCTTGAACAGAACTCCAACCCCATTGTTTGTCTTGATCTTCTTGACTTTACGTTCCAACTGGTTCTCCACCAGTGTCTTCCAGCTCCTGAATTTTCTGAACGACTCACCCTTGTGCTTCATTATGAATACCCATGTCATTCGAGAAAAGTCATCTATGATTGAAAGAAAATACCGACCACCACCGAATGACGACACTCTGGATGGACCCCAACAGTCCATGTGAACGTAATCCAACGAAGCTTTAGTCTGATGAACGGCCGTTGAAAAATTGACTTTCGTCTGTTTGCCAAGCACACAATTCTCACAAAAATCCAACTTCGTCACCTTATGTCCTCCAAGAAGTTCTCTTGAGCTCAACAGCTCCAAGCATTTTTGCCCTACATGGCCAAGCCTCATGTGCCACATCTTCGTCAACTCCGGATCTTCACTTTGCGTTTGTGAAACGACAGCGATTCCATTCCTCAGTATAGTTTCACCCTTCAACACGTACAGTGTAGCTTCTCGAACTCCTTTTATGACAACCAATGCTCCCTTGGATACCTTGAGTACTCCATCTTGACATGAGTACTTGTAACCTTTAGCATCGAGAGTGCTAAGAGAAATCAAACTCTTTGACATTTCTGGAATATGTCTAAGATCGGTCAACTCCCGAACAACTCCATCATGCATGCAAATCTTGATCGACCCAATGCCAACCACCTTGCATGCAAGATCGTTACCCATTAGAACACTTCCAGAACTCCGCTCTTCATAAGTCGAGAACCACTCCTTGTACGGACACATGTGAAACGAACACCCCGAATCCAGAATCCACTCCTGTGAAGTTCCCACATGACAAGACGACACCATAAGCACAAAATCTGATTCCGACTTTGTATCCTCCTTTGCCACGTTTGCATTAGAACTACTTGCTTGATTCTTCGGACAATCTCTTCTCCAATGACCCTTTTGACCACAAGTGTGACAAGTATCTTTGTTACCGGGTTTTCTTGTCCGTGACTCTGATCTTCCTCTCCTCTGCTTTCCTTTCTCTTTGCTTGATCGATCACTGTATTTGTCGCTTCTAACCACATTTAAACCCACCGATTGAGAATCCAGACCATTCCCTGAGGATTTATGACGGAGTTCACGCGAGTGAAGACCCGATCTCACTTCTTCAAGTGTGATTGTATCCCTTCCGACGACTGACGAATTCACAAAATTCTCATAAGATGGCGGCAACGACACGAGTAAAATCAAAGCCGCGTCTTCGTCTTCGATTTTTACCTCCAGATTTTTAAGATCCATTAAGATCGAATTTAATTCATCTAAATGATCTTTAAGTGTCGAACCCTCCTTCATCTTCAATGAAAACAATCGTTGTTTTAAAAGCAACTTATTCGTCAACGACTTCGTCATATACAGAGATTCCAACTTCATCCATAAGCCCTCAGCTGTCTCTTCATCTGCGACTTCATATAGTACTTCATCGGAAAGTGACAACAAAAGCGTGGAATGCTTTTTTTCGTCCTGCAATCTGAACTCGGCTTCGTCCATGTTTTCGGGCCGTCTACCCGTTAACGGAGTCCAGATACTTTCCCTTTTCATAAGTGCCCTCATCTTAAGTCGCCATAGACTGAAATTATTTTTGCCCGTAAACTTCTCAACTACATAGGGGGTGCCATTATTAGTTCAATCAAGTTCATAAAAAATAAGTTCGATAACAACTTAAATTCGAGGAACCAATATAAGTTCGGGATCACCTTAACTTCGAGGGTCACTTAACTTCGAAATCCAAATTAAGTGCCAACAAGTTCAAAATTTGAAAAAAAAAGTCAAACTTCAATTTTTGAAATGCCAAATTCGAATTGCACTAAATTCGAATGAGATGTCAAATTCGAATTGCATTAAATTTAAGGTGCCAAGTTCGAACCTCCTTAATTTCGATGGTGCCAAGTTCGAACCTCCTTAATTTCGAGGGTGCTGTCTTCGTGATTGCTCAACTTCGAGTATCATGCAAGTTCGAGCAGTCTCTATCTTCGTCTCCGGCTGTCTTCTCCGTTTAACTGGTTTTTCCGGCGAAATTAAATTGCAGAAAGAAAAAAAAATCAAGACCACCGAAAAATCGATTTCAATCTCCTTCGATTTTCGTCTCCAATCGTAGAACCAAAAAACAAGAACCGTTTCAAGAACGAGACAAAGAAGGAAACGATTCTTCAAGAACCGTCGATCGCAACGCAACCCCTTTCAACGAACGTATCTTTCGATTTTCGAACAACAATGACGGTAAAGCACACCTTCTACGTAAAGCCAAAGAATTGAAAAGTTTTCCTACGAGTTCCGAAAAGCTTCGAAACGAACTCAACAATGGCGGAACACACCTCCTACGTAAACCTCCGAGAACCGCAACATTGGCTCGTGATACCACTTTGTTGTGGTTTAAACAAAGTAATCGAACAAGATAAATGGAGAAGAAAGAAATCTTTATTGAGAAAATTGATAAAGAAATTATTACAGAGAGTTGGAACAAAATCGAGAGGGAGGGAGAGAAGAAGCAATATGTTCGTATATATTGAATTGTGAATTGAATTCCTTGTGCGTACATATTGCCATGCATATATACTTATTATGTAACTTTCAATTAAACCCCTCCAAGTACTAACTATTGTCACATTTTACCCTTTGACTATAGAAAAGTCACACTTAATATTGACAGTTATTGAGAAGTAATATTTGATTGAGGGATTTAATTGAAAAACATTTCAAGTATGATGGTTTCCAAAGAAAAAATTATAAGTAAGGGACTTAATAGAAAAATGTATTACCAAATGTGCACTACCTAAGAACATTTTGCCAAATGGATGCCACGTTTGTGCCATGTAGTCTGGGTAACCGGTTGCAACCTATAACATACCAAATTCGTGAGGAAGGAGGTGTTAAGAGACTTATCAGACAAAAAAGAATGAATAGAGGACTTAATCGAGGAAGACGTGTGGTTTGATGAGTTTTTACGAAAATTTCCCCTATTTAATCATGTTAAATGACTTAGAGAACTGACGACTAAACACATATGGACCCAACATAAGTAAAGTAGAAAAATAAATATTGTGAAATCGATAGGATAAGTGTTTGGAGTAAGCTGAGGACCATTAAACCGGAAGCCATATTGACATACCTAACCTTGAATTATTCAACTATGTCGACACTCAATTCATTTCTCATAATCTTAAGTTCTTAACTCTAGTGTAGAATACCATAATCATTTATCTTCGGTTTTTTATAAACTATCATATGTAAATTGCATGCTTTTATAATATGTAATATCATAAAAAAGTTTATTACTTGTATAATCTATTTATAATTCCAATCAAAAGACTAGTTAGTGTTAATGACCAATATTCAATAGGACAAGTTAAGTATCTGTACAATCAACAAGATTATGAATACAGGTGG
This sequence comes from Centrapalus pauciflorus, assembly GCA_020465985.1. Taxonomy (NCBI): domain Eukaryota; kingdom Viridiplantae; phylum Streptophyta; class Magnoliopsida; order Asterales; family Asteraceae; genus Centrapalus; species Centrapalus pauciflorus. The sequence continues at coordinate 342 of JAANYP010004819.1, read as the reverse complement.
TTAACAATTGATGTTGATTGATTACAAAATCCTTAGATCTCCAAATCCCTAAATAATCGGTTAAATGTGTTCTCATTTACATGAATTTACGCTGTATTCTCTAGGGTGGAAAGAAAACAAAGGAGAGAAAAAGAAGAGGAAGAAAATAAATATTTTTTTTCATTTGGTTTCTTCCCACTTTTGGGAGGAAATATTTAGAGGTAAAAACACTACAATTTCTTTCCATTTTATTTCTTTTCCATCTAAAAAACTAAAAAGAACACAAACTAATTTTACTTCTCTTGGTTTCTTTCTATTTCATTCCCTTCCACTCTTAAAAAATTTTCAAGAACACAACCTTAG